>OLKM01002166.1:62500-81983 GCA_900291075.1 Melanogrammus aeglefinus
CACACACACACACACACAAAGTTGATATGACACACACACAACACACACACACACACACACACACACACACACACACACACACACACACACACACACACACACACACACACACACACACACACACACACAAGTTAATATGAACACATACACAAACACACATTTACATTTAGGGAGCTTTTATCAAAACAATAAGTACATTTGTCAGAAGAAAGAGTTACAATAATATATCTCTGTCGGTACAGTAAGGATGTTCATAGAACCAAGGGGCCAAGCACTAACAATCGCTAGGTTAACCCATTCCCCCGTAAACAACTAAAATAGCCAGGATTAGATGCTACACAATGCAATTGCACAAGTACTATTTTTAAGTGAAAAGACGTACAGCGTACAATAATTGCCCACATTAAAGGGGACATATCATGAAAAGAAAAGTTTTGGGTCTCTGATGCAATCAGAGCATACTGCATAGATACACCGCAGTTTCGGCGCACCCTCCTACGTAGGAAGGGGGAACATTTGAATATTACCACCACCCACTTCCCCACCCCCCTCCAACCAGAGCATAGATACGATTTTGTTGACCAGCAGACGAGCGCTGGGCAAAGATGTTCGCGCATTTCAGAAGCAGGGACATTCCATACAAAAATAGATGTGTAATCTGTCAGTTTGCCACGTGACCGGCAGCTCAGCTCCCGGAGTACAATCCCTTCCTCTTCCATGTCGAGGTTCAATCTAGACTTCAGAGAGTCAAAGCCAAAGTTCCTTTCCCCAAATTCTTCTCGACCATGGCCGCGATAACCTCCAGTGCGAGTCTTTACTTGCTGTGGAAGTACCAGAGATGTCAGACACAGACGTTATGATTCATCATCTGAGGCGCACATAGCTTTTGGCCGTGATGTTATATATTATATTATATAGATACCTATATATTATATTATTATTATTAATGTAATATTATATAGATAAAGAGCTCCGGGAGTCCGCAAACGGCAACAATCACTTCTCCTCCATGCTGTGGTTCGCTTTTATGCGATTGGGCAGCAGCTCATTTGCATTAAAGCTACAGGCAGCAGAAACAGAGGGGAACAGCGGTAGGCGACAAAAAACAAACAGCTTCAAAAACATGTCTTCTTGAACTCGTACACTATGTTTACTTGTTGGGAAAACCCCATAATATGTCTCCTTAAAGTGCCAAGATGTACAACATACACTAATGGCGCATTTCCACTAGCACGGCTCGGCTCGGTACGGCTCGGCTCGGCGCGCTATTTGCGTGTTTCCACTAGCACGCAGTACCTGCAACCGGGTACATTTTTGGTATCACCTCAGCCCTGGTTCCAAGCGAGCCGAAGCGTTACTAAAACGTGACGTCAGCCGACTGCCTTCCACTGATTGGCCGATGAGTGTCGTCACTGGAAGCGTCATAACCGCGCGACTTTTCAATAGTGTTTTGTCTCGCGGCCGGGAGTCTTCTCTGGCTCTCTTCTCTTGCCTTCTGTGCGACAAAAAGCCACAGGGTGAGCAGCAACACGATCGCCTCCATGTCCTCCATGCTGTCCTCCTCTGATGTTGTTGTTGTTGTTCTGGTCTTCCGGATTTGTACGTTGCTCGGCGTTGTGTAAATGACGTCACAGCGGTTTTGCGCAGCCGTGTTATGACGACCCCGCCCACGTCGAGGAGGCACCAGTTGTAATGGAAACACAACCAAACCGAGCCGAGCCGAGCCGTGCCGAGCCGTATCGAGCCGAGCCGTGCTAGTGGAAATGCGCCATAAGTGTTTAAGAGGGGTGTGGGGGAGAGCTATGCTGAGTCCAGTTGAACTCTGAACAAGTGAGTCTTGAATCTTTTGCGGAAGCTGGTGGACGATTCTGCGGTCCTGACATCGGTAGGGTGCTTGTTCCACCACTGCGGTGCCAAAACAGAGAAGAGCTGCGACTATGCTGATCGACCTTTGCTTGCTCTCGGCGATGGCGGTACCAGACGTCCAGCTGAGGTAGTTGAGCGGAGCGCTTGAGCTGGGCTGTGTGGTTTTGACCAACACTTGGAGGTAGGCAGGGGCAGTTCCATTGACCGCCTTGTAGTCCAGTACCATCCTCTTGGATCTGAGGCGAGCTACTACAGGGAGCCAGTGAAGGTCCCGGAAGAGAGCATGGGAGAAATTTGGTAGGTTGAACACGAGGCGCGCTTGCAGCGTTCCGGAGACGCCGCAAAGGTTTGATCAGTGAGGCAGGGATTCCCAGCCTAGTTGCAGTGGTCGAGGAGAGAGACGACGAGCGCTCGGACCAAGAGCTGAGCTGCCCCATCCTGCGGATGTTGCGGAGGGCGGATCTGTGGGATCGAGCCAACGCAGGGGAAGATCGCGGTGCAGCATATCTGATTGTCCAGTTCCACACCGAGGTTTTTCACGGTTGGTGATGGAGATACTGTGATGTTCTCGACAGTGATCAGTTATCGGCGATCTTTCTCTGGAATAAGGTGGAGCTCAGTGTTGTTGCATCAGATAATGGGCCGTCGTCCAAGGGCTGATGTCTGCCAGACATTCTGAGATGCGTGTTGCATCAGGGTGTTGTGGGAGGAGGGATAGCGCTGGGAGATAAAAAATAATAATAGCCTATATATAATTTTTTTTAAATAATATAGAAATATATTATTTTAATAAAATATATTATTAAATATAATTTATATATAATTCTTCATCATAAATTGTATTGATTTATTTATAAACTTTTATTGTAAAAACTGCTTTTAAGCAGTTCAATATCAGAAAAAAACTTGGGAAAGGCTTTCATTAAGAAAACATCTAACGCGCGCGTGATTCCGCGATGAGGAACATGTGGTTGTTTCTCACTTTCGAAATGAGGAAAACATGACAAGTACAGCTTGACTAAGTGATGAAAAACTGTCAGCTGTGCTGCGCATAACCATTTCAGGCACCATCTCAGCTTTTTGTTTGAGTTCTTCAGAGCTGAGGTGGAAGGGGAGTTTGTGTGTGTGTGTGTGTGTGTGTGTGTGTGTGTGTGTGTGTGTGTGTGTGTGTGTGTGTGTGTGTGTGTGTGTGTGTGTGTGTGTGTGTGTGTGTGTGTGTGTGTGTGTGTGTGTGTGTGTGTGTGTGTGTGTGTGCGTATGTGTGTGCGTACCTGCTGTTTTGAAGCTCCTACACACAGTAGTACCAGCAGAATGATGGAGTTTTCTCCCGCCGTATTGAAGAACACCATCCTGACAACCCTGCGTCAAACATCACACCAACATCAAACTGACATCACCTTAGGTTCAAACTGAAACATTTACATTCACATTTACTTCACACTAACTACCCACCAACATCCCACTAACTTCACTTTAACTTCACGCTTACTTCAAAACAACATCACATTGACTTAACATTAACATCACCCCAACCTCACACTAACTTCAACCAACTTCACACTAACTTCACATTAACATCTTAACAACATCCCACACTCTTCCCGCTCACTTCACATTAACCTCCTGTCAACATCAAACTAACTTCATATTAACATGTCACCACCCTAAATTCTACGACCTTACTACATATGCAGTATGGATGTTTATCCACGCACATCCTGTATAGTCAGTGTTTACTACTCATATGTAGTAAACACTGACTATGCATCCTGTATAGTCAGTGTTTACTACTCATATGTAGTAAACACTGACTATACAGGCTGCATAGTCAGTGATGTTGCATCACTGACTATGCAGCCTGGACTTCTGTCGATCTCTCTTGCTATAGTTTTTCATAATAACCACACTTTTTTAAAATGTTATAGTTAAGTGACATAGTCATAGTTTACTGTTTCCTGGCGATTAAAAGGTCGATCAGTAGTAAATAAACAATGTTATCACTATGTAATCTATAAATGAGGAGTAAACTAGCGATGTTACTACTATATAATATATCAGTAGTAAACTAACGTTACAACTATATAATATATTTCTATCAGTAGTAAACAAACAATGTTACTTCTATATAATATATACAGTATATTAGTAGTAAAGTAACAATTAAAATACAGACTTTATAACATATATATCAATAGTAAACCAATTATGTAACTACAATATAGCATATTCTACTATTTAATATGGTAAATATATACCTTATATCTAAAATATATATTTACCTCTATATTAGAAGGAAATATATATTTACAATATATTACATATTAGTAAACTAAGCATGTACTACTATATAACTATACTATATAAATTATAGTTGTTACATACTATTTTGTTTATAGTACTATAAGGTATGGTACATACTTTTATTATATAATACTATATACTATGTATACGATGCATACTGTATATAAAAACTAACCAGACGACAGCAGACCAGTCCAGGAAGCACTCTCCCCTCTCCTCTTCTGAGACTGGTACGACTGAACACATGACATACACACCTCCCTCTGCCTCAGCACCTCCCCTCTCCTCTAGCACCTCCTTCAGCACCTCCCCTCTCCTCTAGCACCTCCTCGAGCACCTCCCTTTAAAGAAAGACAGAAAGACAGACAGACAGACAGACGGACAGACAGGCAGACAGACAGACAGACAGACCGACAGGTCTTGCTACAACTCTGCCTCTCGCAAGGTCGTCAAAAAGTCAAAGAGAGAGACAGAAAGACAGAGTGATAAAGAGAGAGAGAGAGAGAGAGAGAGAGAGAGAGAGAGAGAGAGAGAGAGGGAGAGAGAGGGAGAGGGAGAGAGAGAGAGAGAGAGAGGGAGAGGGAGAGGGAAGAGGGAGAGGGAGAAGAGGGAGAGAGAGAGAGAGAGAGAGAGAGAGAGAGAGAGAGAGAGAGAGAGAGAAGAGAGAGAGAGAGAGAGAGAGAGAGAGAGAGAGAGAGAGAGAGAGAGAGAGAGAGAGAGAAAGAGAGAGAGAGAGAGAATGAGTGATTAACAGTTTCTCAAGGCTGTGGATTCTTCTCCTGCCAGGAAGGAAGGGTGTGGTTTATCTTCTGGAATGGCAGGCCTGCGATTGAATGGATATGGCCATTTAGTTGACCACTATCTTTCAATCTCTTTTCTTCTGTCTCTCCTCCTCTCCCTCCCCCTCTCCTCCACTCTCTCTCCCTCCCTCGCTCCTCCACTCTCTCTCCTCCACTCTCTCTCCTCCCTCTCTCCTCCACTCTCTCTCCTCCATTTCGTCTCCTCTCTCTCTCTCTCTCTCTCTCCTCTCTCTCTCCTCTCTCTCTCTCTCTCTCTCTCTCTCTCCTCTCTCTCTCTCTCTCTCTCTCTCTCTCTCTCTCTCTCTCTCTCTCTCTCTCTCTCTCTCTCTCCTCCCTCTCTCCTTCCTCTCTCGTCCGCTCTCTCTCTCTAGACAAGGCCTGAGGGAACGAGGAGGGGACGTTACGCTTAACTGAAAACAACAACTAATCTCAACACGAGTTTGCAGATTAGTCTGGCTCCAAGGCCGGGGAACGGAGCCTCCAACCCCCGACAGGAACTTTGGATAAAAGAGTCTTTCGATTGGCTGTCAACCTGAGGCCCAGTGTGAAATGATTGGTCAGGATAATTGGGCCCAGTGCCTTGCACCGACTGAGCAGCACAGGCATTAGCACCTTGAGCAGAGGTTAACCTACTGGTTAAGGAGTTGGACCTGTAACCGGAGGGTGGCCGGTCGCATCCCGACCGGTACACAAAAAATAGTCATCATCACACTAAATCTGGACGTGGGGGGGGGGGAGTAGTTGTGCAGCACCCTCCTACGTCGTCATCCACAGATGAGGTGCCCTCGAGCAAGGCACCTGAAACCCGCACCTGCGCTGCACTGCGACGGCCCACTGCTCCGGGTGGGCCGGTGGGCCGGCGGGCATGTGTTCACTGGCTCCCGGATGGGTCAAAAGCAGAGAAAGAATCGGCCCCCAAAAAGGGACAATGAAGGATAATTTAACTTAAGCCCCTGAAGTGGTAGTGCCTTGCTCTATACTGAGCTACACAGGGATTAGAACCTTTCACCCTGGAGTATAAGTGCCTTGCTATTGCCCTCTCCATCTCGGGACGATCCCAGGCTGACACAGCTGATCGAGGAGGAAACAGTCTCCAATTGGCTGACGAGGCCAGGAGGGATCCAATGGGAGGTCTGAGCGGTTTTGCTGACAACCCACTCCGTTTGTCTGTTCAATCTCCCAGGACAGGAAGTCTTACAGGGCAAACGGGAAGCAAACAGGAAGTGGCTTCCTGTTTTGGAGAAAGAGCAGCAATGTGTTCTGCTGGCAGTGGAGAATTCAGAGAAACGCAGACCAAGCATTATACTGGTTCTACTGGGAAGACTGGTTGAAACTGGTGCAAGACTGGTTAAAACTGGTAAGACATTGTCGACTTTGTCGTTCTACTTGTTTACCGATTTATACAGTTTCTTCTGGTTTAGACAGACTGGTTTGCATTGGTTATTCTGCTTATACGTGTCAAGACCCCCACGATAAACAGGTTCTAGGTCGGACTGGTTTATATTGGTTTATGCTGGTTGGTGCGACTGGTTTGAGCAGATATACGTTTAAACAGAGACCCACACCGCACAATATACTGGTTGATACTGGGTATACACGATGTATTGGTGTGACAGGTTAGACTGGATGTAAGACACTCACTAATGGTTGTACACGCAGTATAACCAGTACCAAGTGTCTTCTGCTGGTTATACTGGGAGCTGACCAGTTCAAGTCTAATTGAATAAAGTTAAACCCTTAACATCAGAAGATGCCGGCTTTATAGACACTGAATAAAATACCAAAGACACCAACACCAGTTAACTGATAATTTATTATAAAATAAGTTAAAAAATCATCGTTGGTATCGTTGGCTGGAAATCCACATTGCAAACAATAATATTGATAATAACAAATTATTTTGTATCCACAGTAATATCCCTAAATAACATTATTTTATGAAAGTTGCACACACAGAAACACGCACTGGTTAAGTTTCAGAATAAGTCCAAGTTAAAAACACAGTCCGTCTTTCTGTCTTCTGCAGATCCTGTTGGCTCGTGCAGCTGTCAATCAGGACCATCTTCATCGTAGATCCATTGTTTAAGGTCACGGCCACAGCCCGACACAGCCAATCAATGTTGAGACACAGCCCCACAGCCAGTGAGCAGCCAGTAAAATCCTGGTGAACCAATGAACAACCAGTACAATCCTGGTGAACCAATGAACAGCCAGTACAATCCTGGGGAACCAATGCGCAGTCAGTAGAATTCTGGGGAACCAATCCGCAACCAGTAAAATCCTGTGAGCCAATCATCAGCCAGTATAATCCTGGGGAGCAAATCATCAGCCAGTATAATCCTGGGGAGCCAATCAGCCGGTGAGCTCCAGCGGCAGCTCGCGGCTGCACAGCGCCTCCCACTGGCGGGCCAGCAGCGCCACCAGACGCTCCCGGCTGTCGGCCGCCGGCACGAAGATACACCATGTGACCTCCTGGGCCCCGCCCCCGGCCCCGCCCCCGGGGCTAGGCCCCTCCCCCCGGCTGAAGTGGTCCACGTGGAGCGGGGGCAGCAAGTCGGGTCCGGGCAGCTCGTCCAGGACCAGGGTCAGAGCCTGGGGGTACGTCTGGTACCCCAGCAACACCCGCTCCACGTCCCGGATCCTGCGGGCCTCGCGCACCTGGTAGCGCTCCCTGGTGGACGGTAATATATATTAAATATCATTATATTAAACATTATTATTATTATTATTATAAACATAATGTATTACACCTGGTAGCGCTCCCTGGTGGATGGTAATATATATTAAATATCATTAGTATATTGCCCATTATTATTATTATATTAAATAGTCATATTATATTTCATCTGGTAACGCTGCCTGGTGGACAGGAATATATATTAAATAGTATATTGAACAAAATTATTATTATTTTACATATTCATATTATATAACACGTGGTAGCGCTCCCTGGTGGACAGTATTATACTATTAAATATCATTATTATATTAAACATTAGTAGTAGTAGTAGTAGTAGTAGTAGTAGTAGATTAATATTATTATTATTATTTTATTAAATATCATTATTATTATTATATTAAATATTATATTATTATATATTATTATTTATTATCATTATTATATATATTATATATATATAATTATTATTATTTATTTTTTTATACTTTTGTGCTCTGGGATGGACAATATTATTGTATTATTTATATATTACTTGCCTTGTAAAATAAAGGTTTACCAAGTATAAATATATTATAAATATTATTGTTGTTTTCTAATCTTTTGTGTGACTGCTGGCGTTGGAGAGCTAGTCACGGTCTGACCTGCAGGGAGGTTCCTTGGCGAAGTCAGGCAGGGGATAACTGACATAGTCCTCGTCCAACAGGAAGATGTGGGAGGCGGTCAGAACCAGGGTCCGGGGGTGGAGCCACGGCGCGGGGGTGGAGCCATGGTCTTGATAGGCATAGCCTGATCTCTCTGGAAGATCTGAAACCTGGGAACCTGTACAGAACAAAAAAATTCATCCCAGTAAACAGGAAGTATGTCAGGGTAAACAGGAAGTGTGTCCGTGTTTACAGGAAGTGTAATCAAAGTTTAGCAGGAAGTGTGTGAGAAGAGTTAACAGGAAGTGTATCAAGAGGTAACAGGAGAATGTTTTTTAGAGTTAACAGGAAGTTAGCAGGAAGCCAGACCTGGAACACCAGCAGGTAGAGCAGGATGTTGAAGGAAGGAAGGAGCGGGCGTCTCTTCCGGTCGGGCTACTATGAAAGGTCAGGTCTCACCATCTGTCCTCGTTGGGGTAGATGAACCTCACACCCTGGTACTATGGACCAGCTCGTAGATGTTCTGCATTTCACAGCTGCAGGGGGAGCACACACAGCCCAGTCTGGTCCGAGGGAGGCTTTCAGACAAGAAATATATGATCTGTTTTGAAGGAACCGCTGCTGCTCAACTACCCTCAGCTGGACGTCTGCGTGTTACCGCCGTCGCTAAGAGCTAGCAAAGGTCGATCAGCAAAGTCCACAACTTTTCTCGGTTTTGGGACCTCAGTGGTGGAACGAGCTCCCTGCCGTTCTCAGGACCGCAGAGTCGCTCACTATCTTCCGAAAAAGACTCAAGACTCACCTGTTCAGAGTCCACCTCGACTCTGAACAGCCCCCCTCCCCCTTCTGGCCACTGTATTGTATTGTGTTGAATTGTATTATAGTATAGTACTTAACTGTGTAGCAACTGCTATCATTGCTGTAACACAGGTAATTGGTTAGCCTAGCGATTGTTGTACTTGCACTTGGTTCTATGAACAGCGACAGCGATATATTGTTGCACTTCTTATGACAAATATACTTATTGTAAGTCGCTTTGGATAAAAGCGTCTGCTAAATGCCCTAAATGTAAATGAACCATGGATCGTCTCCACCAGGGTCCAGTTGTGTGTGTCTTGGTCCGTCGTCCAAGCTACTACTACCAACACTAACTAAGATGCGGATCGCCATGTGTGGGAACATGAGTGGAACCCAGGAAATTAACCAAGACCTTCTTATCGGTATCCAGACCAGGGGTGGGGGGGGTGAACTGGGTGGTGTACCTGAGGTGGTGCTGGTGAACTGGGTGTAGAAGTCCTGCTCCGCCGGCTCCGGGTCCGGCCGGGTCCGGTCCAGGCTGAGGGCTGACATCAGCTCCTTCAGGAAGCAGGACGTCCCGTAGCTGTCCCTGCTCACACAACACACCACCTGGCACGCACTGCCCCCTACACACACACACACACACACACACACACACACACACACACACACACACACACACACACACACACACACACACACACACCACACACACACACACACACACACACACACACACACACACACACACACAGCCATTTTGGCAGAGTTGTGTTTTTATTGATCGGTGCATTCAAACAAGCGTTTGAATGAATGACTCGTGCATGGATTTTTCTGAACATGCTGACCTATGAGGCGGAAGTACTGGTCGAACAGTCCCACATTGACGGAAAGCAGGTCAGACAGGCTGATGGACAGACAGACACACAGACACAGCTCCTGGTCTCTCTGGTCCACTATGTCCCATTCTAAAGAGAGAGAGTGAGACGGGCAGGCAGAGAGAGAGACAGACAAGTAGAGAGGAGACAGAAAGGCCGACATTTTATTCCCGAACTTTTAAGAATGTACCCATGATCATGTGATCAAACCATGTGTGGTTTAGACCAATCAGAGAAGCTGCAATCTCACCGGATTGAAAGGCTAAGCGAGGAGGCGGAGTCTTCCAAAAAAGAAGTAGAATGGCTTTGTTTGGACAGCAGCAGACAGGAAGTGACCTCAGTCTCCGGAGATATGTTAGAAAGATAACAGACAGCCATAAAACCTGTCTCACCTCCTCACCTTCCCACTGTAAATACACACAAACACATAATGTATTGGCTGGGATATACATTCAATATCCTGGACTAGAGAACAGCTTGGCGATCTATATACATCTCTAAATATAAATATATATAGGCGCTGTGCAGCCGCGAGCTGCCACTGGATGTCACTGGCTGATTGGCTCCCCAGGATAAGATACATATACAAGGGCGTCAGTTTGTTTTTAGAAGTGGTGGGGACAATAACCATAAGCTTGAGTGTAGTTTGAAAAGTGGTGGGTACCCTTATGTAAGCTATTCATCCATTCAACGCTGCATTACAATATGCTCTGCAGTGTATTGTCAGGTGTTGAAAAACCAGTTGGTTGTGCTGTTGCTGGTTGTGACTAACGACAGGTTGGAAGAAGGGCATGGTTCTCATGCATAAGTCATATACTCAATACACACAGGACCAAGAGAGAGTGTGGGGCATGCTCAGTTAATCTCTGTCATGACATGCACAATTTCTACCAGACAATCATGGCAGACTGTAAAGAGGGTAGGGTACGCAATGCAAAAAAGTACATCACCCGAGCTATTCAGTACACCTCCATACGAGGGGTGAGGAGGGTGGGGGGCCTCACCTGGGAGGTCACGACAAGCGGTCTAGAAAAGTCAAAAACAAGCAACCAGAGGAGTTAAGTTGCATCTGCAAAAGCTGACCATCCATTAAACACTCGCGAAGGACAATTCACAATTCTCTCGTATATCTAAGGTGTAGTAATAGCTGCCAAGTATAAATAGCATAGTGTAGTTGTAAGATATCAGTCTAGCATGGTGATACGAGAATTGTGTATAATATCGGGATAAGCTATACCACTGGCTCCAAGTCCAACGTCAAATATACTCAATCAGACAAACAAAAATATACCCACATTGGCAATAGCAATCGAACCGTGAGTGTATGCTGTACTATAGCATAATGTAGTATAGTATAATGTAGTAGTGTTGTGTAGTATTCTGTAATATAGTGTAGTATATTATAGCATTCTGTAGTATAGTATTGTGTAGTATAGCATAGTATAGTGTAGTATAGTATATCATTCTGTAGCATTGTGTAGTATAGTGTGGTGTAGCATTCTGTAGTATAGTGTAGTGCTGTGTAGCATAGTGTTGTGTAGTATAGTGTAGCATTCTGTAGTATCGTATTGTGTAGTGTAGTGTTGTGTAGCATTCTGTAGTATAGTGTAGTGCTGTGTAGCATAGTGTTGTGTAGTATAGTGTAGCATTCTGTTATATAATAATTGTGTGATGTGATACAGTATGGCATTCCCCACGTAGCCGCTCTGCCATCCCCCTCGTGATAGATATTACAACATACAAAAAGCGCTATGTATAGACTCTGCGTCGCGTTGTCTCTATCTGGACGACATTTCGCGGCGGTGTCCCGCCCCTAAACACTTCTTATTGGTTGATAAGTACACGCTGCTTCCTGTTGAATGTGTTTACATCCCTCGATGATTTGATTGGTTGGGATTCTTAACCAATAAAATACACTCGCGACAAAATCGTCACGCTGCATATCTATGGCAAGCGGAGTGTGCCACAATTCGACTTCAATTAAACGCGTTCTGAAACGCCAGCACGCGTGCCCAGAACGCGTTTTGGTTTTCCAGAACGCGTTCCGGCGTTTCAGCGCGCGCGTTCCGGCGTTTCAGCGCGCGCGTTCCGGCGTTTCAGCGCGCGCGTTCTGGCATATTTCAGACAGCGCGCGCCAAGAACGGCACTAATACAACATTTACACTAGCACCGCGTTGTGTTAATATGACTACATGCACTAGCTGCCCTCATCAATTTTCTCAGCCAATAGATTTGAGCCGGTTTTTCACCCAATCATATGCTAGGGCAAACACACAGACAACATTCAGTCGAGAACCAGAGCTCTTCTGGTTCGACGAATCTTTTCTGTTGTTGTCGTTCTTAAAAGTCGACAGAAATGTAAGATGTTTAAATTTAGGGTGGTTATGGTGGAGGTGGTGAACACTACCAAGTACATAACACTTTGACTATACACTATCTTAAGCTACTTGACCGAGAACATTGTGTATGGTTAAGTGCCGGTGGCAACTATGATAACATAATTAAAAAATACACTTTCATTTTATGGCGTATCGTTTATTACATTTAATTTATTACAGCAGCGATTACATGAGTCAGAGCTTATTCGTTCTCTGAGTATACATAAAAACAATAAAAGAGTTCAGAAGTTAGAGTTAGAAATTCCATTAGAAAGTAAATAGTCCGTCTGAAGTATTAACATGCAGTTGCAGAGTTTTAGCCTGTACGTGGTCGTAGCCTATAAGACGAGGTATAATTCCACTTCATCAGTTGGAATGAGCAGAGCAGAAAATACTGAATATATAAATATAATATATATATATATATATATATATATATAATAATATATATATTATAATATATAATTATAGGGAGGGAGGTGAAGATAGATACATACTACAAACTGTATACTATTGGTAACCAACTGGTAATTGGTAGAGAGACCAAGCCCTTTAGGAAGACTTCCATCCCGCTCCTGTCACATTACATAACAACCCGGTTCTTCACGAAAATTCGTGACACTTCACGTTATTTAATCTATTATTTCAGTGATCACGTAGCCTATTTTCAAAATTTTCGTGTCCAGAAGCACATATTGCAAGCTTCATGTATCTCAATTGAAAGTATTTGTCGTGGTCACTATAAGCACGACTTCCAAACAAAGGTTCCTGTCCGGCAGGCGTTCTCCTAACGTCCCTGAAGGAGCACCGTTACAGAACATTGATTGGTTATAGTGTTATATTGAAATTGTCTGCGATAACTAACAATGTGACAGCTTTTGGCCACCCGTTTCTAACTTTAAATTGTCTGTGATGATAACTAAACAATACGACAGCGCTTTTGCCAACCGGGTCTACTCTCGTTCGCTTTTGATTCTGAGAGAAATTGTAACAATTCACGGATATAACTCAAATGCAGGTGGGCTGCTCTGTAGGCAAACCGCGAAGGAAACAAGGATAGGCTTGCTTCATCTGTTCTTTTTAGAATGGTATGTCTTGATGTTTAATTGTTACCTACCCATCTATTGTCTTGTTCTTCGACTATGTGCAGGGACATTGGAAGTAGTGGTGCGGGGTATTGGATTGTATGTATTGGAAAACAGAGTAGGCTATTTGTGTGACGTTGTTTTATTAACTAAAGCCAAGGGACATAAATAACTGTTAATGCGCGCACATTGTTTTTGTTTGTGCCGCTTTCTCTCTCCGTCCACAAGAGCTCATGCTCTTTCTTCAATTGATCCAATGAACTTTTATTTGTTTTATTTGATTTCTTACTACGATCTACGGATCGGATAGTTACATGCACACACACACACGCACACGCGCGCACACACTCACACCACACACACACACACACACACCACACCACACACACACACCACACACACACACAAACCACACCACACACACACACACACACACACCACACACACACACACACACACACACACACACACACACCACACACACACATCCAGACAAAGCAATCAGTGGAAAGCATGTCTCGTCCGTTTGGATAGCCTATATATTAAATAGCCTACAAAGAAATTGGTCAAGTGAAATTGTATTTATTTTTCCTCTACACTCTGAATAAATTGAATGTGATAGGTTGAACAGAACAGGACACATAGAAGCCACGCATAAAAAAACACAATCGACAAAACAGACGGGTCACTGTGAGCTGTTTTGTGTGCCGATCAATTGAGGGCCGTGGCTTATCATAAAAAAAGCGAGGCTTACCTGGCCAATCAGGGGAACGCGCAGCACATGGCTAATTTGATAATGAATATATATAATTCTATGAGAATGATAATTACATGAGAATTAAAGTTAGGAGATGTTCTGCAAAAGTAACCTGATGTCTTCTCTGTTAATGATTTTTTACTTCATGAATTGATTGTGTTGTTAACACAGACATTATTACAAAATTATTCCTGCTGTCTCAGAAAATGCGGAGTTGAAACCGAAACTTAACTGTCGCCAGCTGGCTGACTTGAGTTGGAGCAGCCAAATAGCCTAAATTAATAATATTGTTACTAAATAGAAGTAGGCCTAATGTGTACGTTGTGTGTGTGATTTCCCTCAGTAGCCCTACAGTAGACACTAGATTCTGCGCTCTGAACGCACTAACTGTTCTGTAATAGACCTACTACACTATCGCCGATCACCATGAACACCAACCCGGCTGCTTTTTTTCTTTTTTTTGATATGATTATAATTATGTTATAATATATATAATAATTAATTATAATTATCATAGTTAACACATAATAATATAAATATAATTATGTTATGATAATTATGTTATCATAGTTGCCACGGCACTTACCATACACAATGTCGGTCAAGTAGCTTAGATAGGTGTATAGTCACAAGTGTTAATGTTACTTGTAGTGTTCAACCACCTCCACAATAACCACCTAATTTTGAAACATATCTTAACATTTTCGACTACTTAAGAAACGACACAACAGAAAAAGCATTCGCGAAAAGAAGAGCTCTGGTCTCGACTCATGTTTAACCTGTGTGTTTGCCCTAGCATATGATTGGGTAAGAACGGCTCAAAACTCTATTGGCTGAGGAAAATTGAGGGAGGAGCCGCATTAGCATATTAACAGCACGCGTGCTGTTAATATGCTAAATATGCGTTCTTGTTGGCGCGCGCGCTGAAATGCCAGAACGCGCGGCGCTGAAACGCCGGAACGCGCGCGCGCTGAAACGCCGGAACGCGCGCGCTGAAACGCCGGAACGCGCGCGCTGAAACGCCGGAACGCGTTCTGGAAAACCAAAACGCGTTCTGGGCACGCGTGCTGGCGTTTCAGAACGCGTTTAATTGAAGTCGAATTGTGGCACACTCGGCTTGCCATACATATCAGGACACCCTCGCGCGAGTTTTCGTCGCCGTTTCGCTCGCTCGCTGTATGTCAGAACGAGATGCAAGGCTGCCTTCCAATTGCCAAGTGTAGTAGGCCTGCTGCTGGAATGATTAACCCAGGTGCTCGCGCGGCACTGAATGAGAGATACTGATGATCAGAATCCCCGCCCCTCATTTGAATCACTCACGCCCGCTGTGTGGCATGCTGTTGAGGATGTCTTCGTGCGCGCCTATCGCATGATTTAGACTCGACGATTTCGGTTGAGTATGTGGTTTTTTTTTTTGGTTTTTTTTCGGTCGCATTTTTAAAAGTGGGGGGGACAAAATTCGTATTTTAAATAGTGGGGGGGACATGTCCCCCCCGTCCCCCCCGTAATCGACGCCTATGTATATATCTATATATATATATATATATATATATATCTCGATTTCTACATCTATATTAATGTACAGCAGATTTGATCAAACGATCTGAGGTGTTGCTATGGAAACCCACCTGAGCTATGCAGCTCTTGAAGAGCGCCTGCAGCGCCGGGCCAGGGAGCCCAGCCAGGAGCGCCTGTCCCGGGGAGAGAGACTGGCGAGGCAGGTGGGCCGGGGGCTGGTTCTCCTCCGTCAGCCTCTGGAGCTCAAGGCTGGCGGGCGGCGGAGGGAGGGGGAGGGGGGCTCAGTTATGGCTCTCCATGACTGCACATGCTCCAGTAAGATGGCGGCTTGTTTTGAAGAGAGGTTGTGTGGCGAGGCGATAAGTCATCACCCAGATCTATTCAGTACACCTCCATACAGGGGTGGGGGGGGGGGGGGGGGGGCTCACCTGGGAGGGTCCACAGCGGTCTGGCCAGCGTCTGGACGGAGAACCAGGAGTTTAGTTGCAGTGCGGTATAGGTTAGTATTCTTTAGTATCGTGTATTGTAGTTTAGTATTCTGTAGTATATTTTAGGTGTAATATAGTGTAGTATTCTTTAGTATAGTGTAGTTGTAGTATAGTCTAGTATGGTGTAGTATTGTGTAGTATAGTGTAGCATTCTATAGTATAATGTAGTATTGTCTAGTATAGTGTATTATTGTCTAGTATAGAGTAGCATTCTGTAGTATAGTATAATGTAGTATAGTATAATGTAGTAGTGTTGTGTAGTATAGTGTAGTATTCTGTAATATAGTGTAGTATATTATAGCATTCTGTAGTATAGTATTGTGTAGTATAGCATAGTATAGTGTAGTATAGTATATCATTCTGTAGTATTGTGTAGTATAGTGTGGTGTAGCATTCTGTAGTATAGTGTAGTGCTGTGTAGCATAGTGTTGTGTAGTATAGTGTAGCATTCTGTAGTATAGTATTGTGTAGTGTAGTGTTGTGTAGCATTCTGTAGTATAGTGTAGTGCTGTGTAGCATAGTGTTGTGTAGTATAGTGTAGCATTCTGTAGTATAGTATTGTGTAGTATAGTATGGCATTCTGTACTATAGTATGGCATTCTGTAGTATAGTATTGTGTAGTATAGGATAGTATTCTGTAGTATAGTATAGTGTAGTATAGTGTATTACTGGTACCTGGCTGCGGTGCGGTGGGTCTGACCAGAGCCAGGGTCCTCAGACCCTCCAGAGAGGCTGTCCTGGCTCCCAGCTCCCCCAGGAAGGAGAGCCTGTCTTGGGCTAGAGGGAACACCATGCCCAGCATCCAGCCGCCCAGCACCACCTCCACCACATGGCCAGCCCTGAAGCACACAGCGGGTACACTGGTTACACCCTAACAATAACCAGCCAGTCAACCAATCAACCAAGTCAACCCACCAGCCACCAATCAGTCCCCTGTCGACAAACCAGTCAACCACTCAACCAACCAGTCAACTACTCAACCAGTTGATCAACAACCAACCAACCAGCCAAAGCACTGAACAAACCAACCAGTCAACCAGTCAACCAATCAACCAACCAGTCAACCTCTCAACAAGTCAACAGTCGACCAACCAGTCAAACCACTTAACAAACCAACCAGTCAACCAGTCAACCAACCAGTCAACCGCTCAACAAGTCAACCAACCAGTCAACCACTCAATCAACCAACCAGTCAGCCAACCAACCAACCAGTCACTACCCAGCCGACCGGCCCGCGGCCCCGCCGACTGGCCGTGCACCAGTCATCCTCTGCAGGGACCTGTGTTTGTGTCGGGGTGCGTCCGGGCGGTGTCGAGGCAGGAGGACCACGGCGCCCAGAGGCACCCGGGTCACCCTGCTCCAGGAGCAGGAGGACCAGGACGAGGTGCGCTCCTCGTCGGGAGCAGCCAGAGCGCTGAAGTGACCTTCACACGCACAGGGTGTCTGGGGGTGAGGAAGAGAGGGCGGGGGTCTTGGATGAAGCTCTTCCTGGTTCAGGATGTCTGTCAGGAGGGGGGCGGGGCAGGGGGAGGAGCCGGAGGCAGGGAGGAGCAGGTGGGCGAGGTATCCTCCTCCGCGCACCTCCTGCTGCTCCCAGGGGCTGAGGAGCGACCACAGCAGCTGAGGATTCTGGGTAGTGTGTGGCGGCACCTCAGGGCTGACGGGAAGCTGTAGGGCAGAGATCAGTTTAGAATCCAAACCACACACACGCACACACACACGCACACGCAGTCTAGGTTTGGGTCTACCTTGGCCTGGATCAGGGCTGAGAGGGGCGTGTCCTGGGGGGCGGGGCAGATGAACCAGAGCTGGGTCGGTCCGGAGCGGACCCCCAGGGTGACCCAGGGCTCCGGGAGCAGGGAGGAGAACACCACCTCCTCGTAGGGCAGCAGGAACTCCTTCTGCAGACCGGATACCAGCTCCTCCACGCCGGGGCGCGCCTCCTGGTCTGGGACGAAGGGAGAGACGCGGTGACTTCCTGCTGGGTTTCCATGGTTACGTGGCCTGTCCACGTCGGACCGTGTTTGTACCTGCGTTGTGATTGGTCCAGGGGCTGTCAGCTGACAAGGAGAAGAGACCCAGGTGCTGGTCAGTGAACACCAGGCACCCCACCTTCTGCTGTATCTCCTCCTCCTCCTCCTTCCCCTCCTCCTCCTACACTACCTATCTCTCTCTACTAACCAACCCAGACAGCTACAATAACACATATATATCACCTCGACGGTCATGGCTATGTTACACAGAGAATTTCTCACGTCAGAGTTGCATAGATCACAGAGAGGAGAACGGGCAGGACTCCCTCCTGACAACACTATATCTCGAAGTATGAACCACATTTGCCACCAAGAGAACAAGAGAGGCTTGGACCATCGCGAGAAGGAGTTTAACTAAGACTCACAACCATGCAGTTTAGGCGAGAGATGGCCACAAGGAGGGGAGGCACCGGGTGAATATCGGACAATCTCATTTAACAGCTTGCTTTGGAAATGTAGCAAGGGTTGGAACACGGGCAAGATCTTCCGGAAGTTTATCCAGTTACTGTGAAAAATAGCCTTCCTCCAAGGAGGGGAACACCTCATCCATCAGGAGCCTTCCTCAATGGAGGGAGGAGAACAACCTCATCCAATCAGGAGGCCTTCCTCAACGGGCGAGAACACCCTCATTCAATCAGGAGCTTCCTCAAGGAGGAGAACACCTGCATCCAATCGGAAGCCTTCCTCAAGGAGGAGACACTCATCCAAGGAGACCCGGTTAGGAGCTCCGCTACTAACGCTGGTTAAACGCCCAGAAAGCTTGGTCTAACCAGAACTAACTAGACCTGGTTTAACTGGAACTGGTCTGACTAGAATTGGTTTAACTAGACCTCGTCCCAAACTAACTGACCTTATATTAAACTTCAGTGGACTGTGAGTGACAGTTAACTAGTTTAACGTACTTCACTACGTTAGTAGACCTAACTAGTCTAGGGAGCTTGTTACGTCAAGCTAACCACACCCAACTATAAAACTTCCACCCTAGTAAGACTGTTTCTGATTGGTTACCTGGGGCACCCAGCAGGAGGCAACACATCGTCTCTGTGCTCAGATGTCAGCTCCCCCTGCACCTCCTCCTGCTGCACCTCCTCCTGCTTCACCTCCTCCTGCTGCACCTCCTCCTGCTGGCTCAAGGCCAAGGCCAGGCAGAGGGACAGCTGGGTAATGAAGTCTTTGTTGGAGGAGAGGGAGAGGAGGGGGGAGGAGAGGCAGAGGAGAGGGGAGGGGAGGGAGAAGAGGTGGGGGGTCGGGGAGGGGAGG
>OLKM01002167.1:0-17500 GCA_900291075.1 Melanogrammus aeglefinus
GTGCGCGTGTGTGGCACCTGGCACGTCTTGCATTGTGTGTGACCGGGTTTGTTCAAACATGTGTGTCGTCATGGTGTTGTGTAACCACGGTTACTGCTGTCGCCAGGCAGGATGACATCAGCACTTCTGTTTAAAATAAGTGTGATTAATGAATATCTAAATATAAACATTAATGTTTATAATTAATATTATTTATATCTAGAGAATACATATATGTCTAGACATTAATCTGATTATATATATATACATATTGTGTTGTATTGTAGTATTATAATATCTAGAAATAAATGTGTATCTATCTATATATTGTAATGTAAAATTTTAACATCTTGCATTAATATGTATCTATCTAGATATTGCGTTGTCGTATTGTTAGACCTTTATATATATAACTGTATCTATCTAGATATTGTATTGTAGTGTTGTTAGAGCTATATATATATACCTGTATCTATCTAGATATTGTATTGTAATATTGTTAGAGCTAGATATGTATATGTGTATCTATCTTGACATTGTTATGTAGGTATTACTGTATTGAGAATCTGTTCTCACTTTACCTGCCAGGGATACACAGATGGGTAGAGAGATAGATCGATAAAGAGAGTGACGAAGAGGGAGAGGGAGAGAGAGAGAGAGAGTGACAAAGAGGGAGAGGGAGAGAGAGAGAGAGAGAGAGAGAGAGAGAGAGAGAGAGAGAGAGAGAGAGAGAGAGAGAGAGAGAGAGAGAGAGAGAGAGAGAGAGAGAGTGACGGAGAGGGGAGAGAGAGAGAGAGAGACGGAGAGAGAGAGAGAGAGAGTGACGGAGAGGGAGAGAGAGTGACGGAGAGGGAGAGAGAGAGAGAGTTGGGAAGAGGGATAGACGACAGAGAGAATGGAAGGCAGTGAGGGGTATTGATAGATGGATGAGAGAAACAATGCGGAGGAGAGCTGGTTGCTAGGCAACAGCATTGACAGTGACAGACATGGCAAATTGTTGTTGTAGTTTGGAGAATAACATGTTTAGATGATTATATAATGATTTTAACATAATTTTGATGATAACATAATGAATATAACGTAATATAATAAAGATATTACATATTTAGATAATATAATAAATATTTATATTACATTTATTTAACTACGGGTATGTAAAACAAGTTCAGGTTCTTACTAAAGGTGTTTTAACTAACTACAAGTGTGATTAATTCCAAGTGTGTTTAACTACAGGTGATTAACTACAGGTGTGTTTAACTATAGGTTTTTAACTACAGGTGTGTTTAACTATAGGTGATTAACTACAGGTGTGTTTAACAACAGTTTTTTACCTACAGGTGTATTAACTACATGTTTGTTTAACTAGTTGCATTAACTACAGGTGTGTTTAACTGGTTGTATTAACTACAGGTGTGTTTAACTGGTTGTATTAACTACTGGTGTGTTTAACTGGTTGTATTAACTACAGGTGTGTTTAACTGGTTGTATTAACTACAGGTGTGTTTAACTGGTTGTATTAACTACAGGTGTGTTTAACTGGTTGTATTAACTACAGGTGTGTTTAACTGGTTATATTAACTACTGGTGTGTTTAACTGGTTGCACTAACTACAGGTTTGTTTAACTGGTTGTATTAACTACTGGTGTGTTGAACTGGTTGTATTAACTACAGGTGTGTTTAACTGGTTGTATTAACTACAGGTTTGTATTTATACTACAGGTTTGTTTTAACTGGTTGTATTAACTACAGGTTTGTTTAACTGGTTGTATTAACTACAGGTGTGTGTTTAACTGGTTGTATTAACTACAGGTGTTGTTTAACTGGTTGTATTAACTACAGGTGTGTTTTAAACTGGTTGTATTAAACTACAGGGGTGTGTTTAATTGGTTTTATTAACTACAGGTGTGTTTTAACTGGTTGTATTAACTACAGGTGTGTTTTAAATCTGGTTGTATTAACTACAGGTGTGTTTAACTGGTTGTATTAACTACAGTTGTGTGTTTAACTGGTTGTATTAACTACAGGTGTGTTTAACATGGTTGTATTAACTACAGGTGTGTTTAACTGGTTGTAATTAACTACTGGTGTGTGTTTAACTGGTTGTATTAACTACAGGTGTGTTGAACTGGTTTGTATTAACTACCAGGTGTGTTTGAAACTGGTTGTATTAACTACAGGTGTGTTGAACTGGTTGTATTAACTACAGGTGTGTTGAACTGGTTGTATTAACTACAGGTGTGTTTAACTGGTTATATTAACTACTGGTGTGTTTAACTGGTTGCACTAACTACAGGTTTGTTTAACTGGTTGTATTAACTACTGGTGTGTTGAACTGGTTGTATTAACTACAGGTGTGTTTAACTGGTTGTATTAACTACAGGTGTGTTTAACTGGTTGTATTAACTACAGGTGTGTTTAACTGGTTGTATTAACTACAGGTGTGTTTAACTGGTTGTATTAACTACAGGTGTGTTTAATTGGTTTTATTAACTACAGGTGTGTTTAACTGGTTGTATTAACTACAGGTGTGTTTAACTGGTTGTATTAACTACAGGTGTGTTTAACTGGTTGTATTAACTACAGGTGTGTTTAACTGGTTGTATTAACTACAGGTGTGTTTAACTGGTTGTATTAACTACAGGTGTGTTGAACTGGTTGTATTAACTACAGGTGTGTTTAACTGGTTGTATTAACTACAGGTGTGTTTAATTGGTTGTATTAACTACAGGTGTGTTTAATTGGTTTTATTAACTACAGGTGTGTTTAACTGGTTGTATTAACTACAGGTGTGTTTAACTGGTTGTTTTCCAGTCTCTCCCAGCAGCGCGTCCAGGGGGGCGTGGCTTGGAGGGCCAGGGGGCGGCGGCCAGGCGACTCCGTAGAGACTTGCGGGACCTGCTGCCAAACGAAGCTGAGATGATGTCATATCCTGTCCAGCGAGGAGACGCTGACTACCAGCAAACTGAGTGGAGGAGGAGCTTAGATGACGCCCTGCAGAGATTGGTTGAGAGCAACCAGAGGAGAGAACAAGAGCAGGAAGGAGGTGAACACACACACACACACACACACACACACACACACACACACACACACACACACACACACATCAAACGCACTTCCGAACACTCATAAGCACTCACAGCAAACACACACACCAGAGACACACACACACCAGACACACGCACAAACACCAGACACACACACATACACACACACACACAAACACATCAAACGCACTTCCGAACACTCATAAACACTCACACCAGACACACACACCAGAGACACACACACACACACCAGAGACACGCACACACACACACACACACACACACACACACACACACACACACACACACACACACACACACACACACACACACACACACACACACACACACACACACACACACACACACACACAAACACAAGTCTGTTCAGTAAGATTAGCTCTTTATCTCTTTAATTTAATCAACCAATCAGCTGCCTACATGGCCGCTATGCTCCGCCTCATGTCAGAGGCAGAAGGCGCGGGATTGGTCAGCCCAGGAGATATGGACATGATGGACGTGGTGGAGGAGGAGGAGGAGGAGGGGCCCTTCCAGCGCCTAGCCACCCAGGACTACGACGACACCGGCAGGGGCCTGAGCCCAGGAAACTCCCAGGCTGCTAGCTGGGCCCTGCTGGAGAGGTACCATCTAGTAAAACCAGTCCTAACTAGGGCATCGTTTAACTAGTATGTCACCTAGTAAAACCACTCCTAACAAGTACATCACAGAGTAAAAACTAATTAGTATCTTCACCTAACCAGTACCATCAGTAAACCAGTCTAACCAGTACCATCAGTAAACCAGTCTAACCAGTACCATCAGTAAACCAGTCTAACCAGTACCATCAGTGAAACTAGTCTAACCAGTACCATCAGTAAACCAGTCTAACCAGTACCATCAGAAAACCAGTCCCCAGTAGTACCATCACCAGTCCCATCAGTAAACCAGTACCATCAGTAAACCAGTCTAACCAGTACCATCAGTAAACCAGTCTAACCAGTACCATCAGTAAACCAGTCTAACCAGTACCATAAGTAAACCAGTCTCACCAGTACCATCAGTAAACCAGTCTAACCAGTACCATCAGTAAACCAGTCTAACCAGTACCATCAGTAAACCAGTCTAACCAGTACCATCAGTAAACCAGTCTAACCAGTACCATCAGTAAACCAGTCTAACCAGTACCATCAGTAAACCAGTCTAACCAGTACCATCAGTAAACCAGTCTAACCAGTACCATCAGTAAACCAGTCTAACCAGTACCATCAGTAAACCAGTCTAACCAGTACCATCAGTAAACCAGTCTAACCAGTACCATCAGTAAACCAGTCTAACCAGTACCATCAGTAAACCAGTCTAACCAGTACCATCAGTAAACCAGTCTAACCAGTACCATCAGTAAACCATTCATACCAGTACCATCAGTAAACCAGTCAAACCAGTACCATCAGTAAACCAGTCTAACCAGTACCATCAGTAGTAACCGTAGTTCCAAGCGTCTATCAGTGAAGCTGTACCATCCGTAAGATCATGGTAAACCAGAGTCCTCAGTAACCAGTCTCACGTAAAACGCAGTCTAAACCAGTTACCATCAGTAAACCAGTCTAACCAGTACCATCAGTTAAGTGTCTAACCAGTCTACAACCGCACAAACCAGTCTAACCAGTACCATCAGTAAACCAGTCCAAACAGTACCATCAGTAAACCAGTCTAACCAGTACCATCAGTAAACCAGTCTAACCAGTACCATCAGTAAAAGATTTGACTGCCTCCAGACTGGACCCTCGCCTGGCCAGGACTTTGCTGGAGCGGTCCAGACAGAACCAGCTGGACCAGCGAGACCCCAGACCCAGACCGCCATCCCCCCGGGGGGGCGACCCCGACCTGCTGAGGTGGGTCAAAGGTCACACAAATGTCAGACAAAGGTCAAATAAGGGTAAAAAAAAAAAGGTCAAACAAAGGTCACCTATGGTACCTTTCTTTAGGGTGTAAGGGTCTAAGACCGTACCGGGTTCAGACAACAACGGGTTCAGACCGTACCGGGTTCAGACCGTACCGGGTTCAGACCGTACCGGGTTCAGACCGGGTTCAAACCACACTGGGTTCAGACCGGGTTCAGACCACACCGGGTTCAGACCGTACCGGGTTCAGACCGGGTTCAGACCGTACCGGGTTCAGACCGTACCGGGTTCAGACCGGGTTCAGACCACACCGGGTTCAGACCGTCCTGGGTTCAGACCTTCACAACAGGTGTTGATGGGTTTGTGACTCACATTGCGTTCTTTTCCGTCGCCCTAGATACCTGGTTGCTAGGATACTGGGCAGTATGGCCCCTGCAAAGTCCCGCTCCAGACGGGATGTCGCGGCACCAAGACCTGTCAGCCCCGCCCACACCAGGTCCCGCCGTTCCCTTGAGGACGCGTCTCCCCCGTTGCCTAGCAGCGACTCCCCCCTGCTCAGGGTGAAGAGGCTGAGGCTGGAGGGGGAGGAGGAGGAGGGAGGGAGAAGAGGAGAGGGGCCGGATGCCATAGCAACAGCCCAGGAGGAGGAGGGGAGTCGTCGCCGGAGACGGAGGGCGGCGGTGACCTTTAACCCCAGAGTCCTGGCCCAGCAGCTGCTGCAGGTCCTACAGGAGTAGATCTGACGGGGCTCAGGGGGTCAGGGGTCAACCCCCACTCCTTCAGTAATGCTCACCCGTCACGTCCTGCAGCGTCATTTATTATCATCTAGACCCAAACATCATGTGTTCATTTAGTGTTGATGTGATGTAACCGCAGAGCAATGGGAGTAATGCTCCACCCGTCACGTCCGTCCAGCAGCGTCATTTGTATCCATCTAGACCCAAACATTCATGTGTTCATTTAGTGTTGAGATGTGATGTAAACCGCAGGAGCAATGGGAGAGAGAGGGGAGGGAGGGAGGGGGAGACGGAGGGGGGGATGGAGGGGGGGAGGGGGGGGGAGGGAGAGGGAGAGGGAGAGGAAAGAGAGAGAGAGCGAAAGAGAGAGAGATGGATTGAGAGAGGGAGAGAGAGAGAGAGAGAGAGAGAGAGAGAGAGAGAGAGAGAGAGAGAGAGAGAGAGAGAGAGAGAGAGAGAGAGAGAGAGAGAGAGAGAGAGAGAAGAGGAGAGGGATGGAGAGGGCTGGGGGAGTATAACTATAAGTCCACTGTGTTGCCGTGGTAACAGGACATGTGCTTAGTGGATGTGTTGGATGTAAAGTGTTTCCAAAATAAAGGCGCGACCTAAAGTTCAGATCCTGTGTGTGTGTTTGACCCTTGACCCCTGGTGTTCTTGGCATCCCTCGTGTATGTTCCCATGTATCGCCAAATAACCATAAACATGGTCCTTAGAATATAGCTTTTATTCTCTGCTCAGAATATTTACAACTTAACAGACAACAGGGTTTAGGAAAGATTTAAAGAGAGGGTTAAGGGTGAGGGTTAAGGGTGAGGGAGAGGGTTCAGGGATGGTGAGAAGGTTTTGGGTTAAGGAGAGGTTAAGGGTAAGGGAGAGGTTTAAGGAAAGGTTTAAGGGTTAAGGAGAGGGTTAAGGAAAGGTTTAAGGGTTACGGAGAGGGTTATGGGTTAGGGAGAGTTTGTGGGTTAAGGGGAGGTTAAGGGTTAGGGAGAAGGTTTTGGGTTAAGGAGAGGTAATGGGTTGGTGAGAAGGTTTTTGTTTACGGAGAGGGTTAAGGTCAAAGAGAGGGTTAAGGGTTGAAGAGAGGGTTAAGGAGAGGTTAAGGGTTAAGGAGAGGTTAAGGGTTAAGGAGAGGTTAAGGAGAGGTTAAGGGTTAAGGAGAGGGTTAAGGAGAGGTTAAGGGTTAGTGAGCAGGTTCTGGTCCTTGGTCTCCACGGGCAGCAGGGCGTCCTGTCTGCTGGCCAGGACAAAGGCCAGCGTGGCCAGGATCACTGAGTCCAGCACGCCCAGCAGGGCCAGCGTGAACACCCAGGACACGGAGCAGTTCCCCGGCTGGAAGCTCCCCACCTGCAGCATGGGACAGCACCGTCACATGACGGGGGCACACTGCACCACCACATGATATACATATAGCCTTTTGAGCCTTTTGATCATCACTGGTATACTGTCACTGGTTGATGTGATGACGTCACTTCCTGTGGACTCACCCTGTCTCCACAAAGAGCCCTCATCTCTGCACAGTCCCAGGAGTCCAGGAACAGCAGACAGGCGAGAGAAAGACACACACCTGGAGAGACAGACAGAGAGGTTAAGAGAGAGAGAGCGAGAGTGAGCGAGAGCGAGAGCGAGAGCGATACATACATACATACATACATACATACATACATACATACATACATACATACATACATACATACATACATACATACATACATACATACATACATACATACATGGATAGATAGATGAGTGATAGAAAACAGATAGATATTTGAGATGTAGACAGTTTTTTATTTTATTTAACCTTTACTTAACCAGGAAAACATCTTATTGAGATTAAAAATCTCTTTTTCAAAAGAGTCCTGGCCAAGACAGGCAGCAGCACAGATTTGGTAACAGACAATCATTTAAAAACAACAGAGAACATACAAATAGAGCCACAGTTAAAACATCATCAAACAAAGCATGTACGGACAGAAGAGCCAGCTTCAACATCATTAAGTAATGCCTTGAACATGTTCATAGAAACCAGCTCCTTAAGTTTCAGCGCATTTTGCAGCTGGTTCCATGAAAAAGGAGCAGTATAACTAAACGCCCTTTTTCCCAGTTCAGTATGGACTCTGGGCACAGTCAGTGACTGCCTGATGGCTAGTGAGCTATGGTATGGTAATGGTAACAAGGGGATTGTTATCTAGTTATGGTTAGTTAGTGATGGTAAATAGGAGATTGGTTAGTTAGTGATAGAGAGAGAGAGACAGACAGACAGACAGACAGACAGACAGACAGACAGACAGACAGACAGACAGACAGACAGACAGACAGACAGACAGACAGACAGACAGACAGACAGACAGACAGACAGACAGACAGAGGGGCCGACAGACAGACAGACAGACAGACAGACAGACAGACAGACAGAGGGGCCGACAGACAGACAGACAGGCAGACAGGCAGGCAGACAGACAGGCAGACAGACAGACAGACAGCAGACAGACAGACAAACAGTAAGACAGACAGACAGTCAGTCAGTCAGTCAGTCAGTCAGACAGACAGACAGACAGACGGACAGACAGTCAGACAGACAGACAGTCAGACAGACAGTCAGACAGACAGACAGACAGTCAGACAGACAGTCAGACAGACAGTCAGACAGACACACAGTCAGACGGACAGACAGACACACAGACGGACAGACACACTGTCAGACACACTGTCAGACAGACAGACAGACAGACAGACAGACAGACAGACAGACAGACAGACAGACAGACAGACAGACAGACAGACAGACAGAGACCCTACCTGCTGTGAGCTGTAGCCAGCCGCAGCTCTTGAACACGGCGGCCGAGTGGCAGACCCTGAAGAGCAGCAGGCAGGCGGCGCTGGTCCACACGGCGCCCAGCGACACACACACCAGTACTGCGGGGGTCTGGAAGGCCGGCAGGGGGGACAGGGCCGAGGGGGAGCCCTGGCAGTCCGGACCGGGCCAGTCCCCCTCCACACACACCTGCATACACGCACACACGCACATACACAGACAGAGGCACACACACACGCACAAACACACACAGTCTCACACATCCACAGACAGATACACAGAGACGCACACACACACATACATACCGGCACACACACACACACACACACACACACACACACACACACACACACACACACACACACACACACACACACACACACACCTTATCAACACATGCTATTAACAACAGCTAGCTAGCGACAGCTATTAACAAAAATATCTATCCATCTATATATTAATAAATATATATATATAAATAAAAATATATATACATGCATACACAGAATATGTATGCATAAATGTGTGACGTTTCAAAGGGAACAGGTCTGCGTTGTGATGGCTGTCGGTGTGTTGGCGCACCTGGAACAGGCCCAGGGTCCCGGAGGCGGAGGCGCTGGTCTCCGTGGTGACCACCCAGGCGGGCTGCACCAGAACCACCACCTGGAGTACGGCCAGACACACGGTGCACACGCCCCACAGCACGCCCACCGCGCGCGCACTGCGCACGAACTCAGTGTGGTAGAGTTCAGGGGGAGACAGCGCCATCTGGGGGACAAACACACACGAGCGCACATTATACGCACGCACACGCACATTATAAACACACGCACACGCCATTATACACACACGCACACGCGCACACACACTGACACACACAAGCACAGACAGAAGCGCAGAGGCACAAACATACACACAAGCACACACACACACGCATATACACACACACACACAACTAGTACAACACGCAGGACTAGGATGTAAACATCCTGACGTTTCGGAATATGACGGACGACGTGATGACGGAATAAAAATATATTACCTTGGAACCGCAGAACAGCACGATCTCCGCGTCTCGGAAATACCAATGGATGGAGAGAGAGAGAGAGAGAGAGAGGGGGGGGGTCCGGGGGGAGGGGGGAGGGCAAGTGAGAGAGGGGGAGAGAGAAGCGGTGATTTCGTCGTCTACCTATCAGTGAGGATCCGCTGTCAGGTTGAGTTCCTCCTCGGTAAAAGATGAACTGATCCGCGGCGAGGGAGGGACGGAGGAGCCGCTCCTCCAGCGCCCCGCCTGGTCTGATGATGGAGAAGCGATATTTTAACGCTTCATTCAGGTTGACTGGTGGTGTGAAGAGAGACGGTCGTGTTATACGGTCCTGGTTGAAGGTCCTTCGTGTTTCGGGTCCCTCTGTCCTTATGACACAAAAAAGACCTAACCAAATTTTGTAGGTCTGAAACTAAACACTTATAGGCATACAGTTGTTTCGACGTTTAAAAGGCACAGACGACTTTTTGGGATTACAGTTTTTCGTCAAATCCTTGAAACGAATTGAACCCAGGTCTCTGGGGTGTTTCTAGGTTTCATAAACATCCGGGGCTTAGCCCAGACGGAAAATGAAAATGCCAAAATTATTTCCATGCTTTATTTTGCATGAACATTTTTTCATAATGCTTCAACTAAATAAACTAAATACGCAGTTTATTATAGCTTAAAATAGCTACCTGACTGCTTTGCTGCTTATCCCCAAATGTCTAAAGTTCCATTCAAGTTATTTCAGGATAAAATGAATAAAAATGAGACAGACTTTACACACACACATCTGCCTGGGGATAGGATAGATTAATTCACTATGTGGTAAACAGGTTATGTTTTTAAACTGTTTATTCTCTTGCCAGAATGACTATCTAGACAAAGCCACTTATAAATAATTAAATATTTTTACTTTTATTTATTTTTTCAACCCCAGAATTATATTCAGGGCTAATTAAACACAGGGTCTGTGATTAGGATGTCTGGGTTCAGGGTCTGCGTTCAGGGCCTAATCGACCAGGTAAACACCTCCGAGCTCCAGGAAACGCACCAAGTTCCAGGTGGTTAATATTTAGCTCAGACGTCGTCCACTCAATACATTCAGGGCTTTTATTTCTTTCACTTCATGTTTCCACCAATCCCGTTGCTGGAGTCAGATGCCGCGTTTCCACTGCAGGGATGCGATACGGTTCGGTTCGCAAAGTGCGGTAAGGCTTGCGTTTCCACTGTCAAAAGTGGGCGTGACCCGGACTGAGCCGTACTCGTTTTGCCCTCGTCTTCAGTACTCCTCCGTTGGGGTACTCAAACACCGGAAAATTCGAGCTACACACCCCCTCCGTTGATTGGTCGACAGAATGTTTTTGTGTGTTTGTTTTATCCCCACGTCACTTCCGGGTGACGTGGGGATAAAACAAACAGTAGCCGTTCACACCAAACGCGACATTTGTCGCTCGTTCGCGTTGTCGCCGAAGTTTTGTCGCGCCACAAATCGTAATCTGTCGCTGTGCAAGTGTTGTCGAATTTGTCGCGCAACACGATAACCACCATTGCCTTGTCTTAACCTTTTGTGGAAGAGGGTGAGACGTCGGAGGACCCGACACAGTCTATAATATTGTAATGAGCAACATTGTTATTTGCAGACAAACTAGACCAGCACATTTACATTTTAAAATGTAAATACAGACATTGCTGTATAATTAAGGTGTATGGCAGTTCCCTCTGCTGGACAACACTCACACCAAACTACATTTTCCGTTTGAACCAACGTAGCTATAGTACATTGATGTGAGACGGGTTGGGTGGATTGAACTGTTGTAGTAGCAGAGAATGGCCTGCGGGGCAGTATGTACATTGTTAAATACATGAATAGGCTTGAATTTAGTAGTAATATGGAGGTTTCATATTTTTACAAAATGGATTATGTGAACATTGCTGAATAACAATCATGTATATTAAATGTATTGCAGGAGTTTAGCTTGACATTAACCAAGTTAAAGGGCAATTAAAATGAGCCGCACCAAACATGTAGAAGTCAATGTGGTATTTTAATATATAAATAAAAACACTTGACAGAAGTTAATACAATTTTGTAAAGGAAAGCAGAGGAAAACATTTTCCCAAATGAATCTTTTCAAAATGTCACCACCATTCCGAAAGCAAGTGAAGAGGTTTGTGTAAAAGCAGTCCTCCCTGACCAGCTCTGTCCCTGACTCTAAACCCTGACTCTCAACCCTAACGCTGAACCCACTGAGGGCGCCTTCAGTGTAAAGGTTCGAACCACAGAGAAGGAAGAAGAGGAAGCAGTAGAGAGTAGTGAAGTTAGTGACAGACGTGAGGGAAAGGCGTGTAGAAGCACACGGTTACATGTGGGGTCAAGAAGGCCACTCCCACTGGAGGTCATTGATCCATCAGCCTCAGACCGCTGAGCTCAGCAGGTCGTCTGGAGGATGAGGCTCAGATGAACTGAGGAGACGGGACCAGCAGGATGTCAGGATCAGGGCGGGTTCAGCTCAGGTGTGTCTACCCCCGACCAAACAGGATCAGGTGAGGTTCAGCTCAGGTGTGTCTGCCCGGACCAAACAAGGACATGGATTAGGTTCAATATTCAAAAGATGCAACATTATCTGAACCAAAGATAAGTCATTAAGGAGCAGGCAGGCTTTAGGGCGCCTTGCTCTAGAACGCATCACTGTATTCTGAGGACTTGAACTCGGCACCATTGGTTTGAGAGTTGAACCCCCAGCCCCCCACCATGTCCAGATAATGCAAACTTACGAGGAATCCTTGATGGTAGAGTCCATGTTGTCCTCAGGATTTGCCTTCCAGATGTACGGCTTCTCCATCAGTCCTTCAGATTCCTGGTCTGGTTACAAACGTAATTTGTCTCTAATTAAAGGTAACAAACACAGTAGTAGTTTGTGTCTAATGTAAGGTAACAAACACAGTAGTAGTTTTTGTCTAATGTAAGGTAACAAACACAGTAGTAGTTTGTGTCTAATGTAAGGTAACAAACACAGGAGAAGTTGAGCTCTTATGGCGCGTAACAAAGTAGCAGCTGTATTTTGTCTGGTAACCAACACCAGTAGTATGCCGTAACTTGTACTGGACAAACTAATCCTGCGTTACAACAAGTCCACTCCGTTTATTTTATGTAAACTTACGAGGATCCTGGTTGGTAGAGTGATGTCGTCCTCCAGAGTCATGGCTCCTCCATCAGCTCTCCTCAGAGTCCTGGTCTGGAACAAACAGCGCGAGTCTGGCCCCAACGTCTGGTAACAAACATGTAGTTTGTCTTTTTTGAAGCCCTTTATTTCCACTTTGTTGTTAGGTTAATACAAACTTACAATCCTTGTTGTTAGAGTGATGGTCATCCTCCAGATTCACGGCTCCCCTACCAGCTCGCCTCCGCTCCAGAAACACGTTCTAGTAAGAAAACACAGCGGTAGTTGGTTAACGCATGTCAAAGTAACAGCTGTATTTTGCCCTTTAAGTCAACCATGTTAAGTAAATACAAACTTACGAGGAATCCTTGTTGGTCGATTCCTAGTCGTCCTCCAGCGTCTCAGCTCCTCCATCAGCTCTCCTCAGAGTCCTGGAACAAACAGCGGAAGTCTTGCATCAACATGTGGTAAAACAGATGTAGTTGTCTGGTATGGTACAAACGCCGGTAGTTTGTGGTAGCAGTATTCTACGAGAATTGGCAGTGAGTGTGATGATCACTTCAGAGTCAAGCTCCATCTACCCCACGACAGACGTCCTTCACCAGGCAGGGCCTCCACTAGCTCCTCCACCAGGCAGGGCCTTCAGCAAGACTACATCAGCTTCTTCAGCACGGCTCCTCCAGCCATGGATTCCTGGTCTGGTTACAAACACAGTTGGTCTCAGCAGTAAATCACCTGGGGACGCAACACACCCCACCTCCTGCATCTGAGGATCACTTGTAAAAATGGAAGACAAATTTAAACATATTTCAGCAATTCATCCACTACGGTCATAGCAGCACTAGTAACAATAATGGCTCATATGACTCTTACATAACCCCATATGAATTAACTCAAATCACAGCTTGTCACAGATTTAAAGTCATAAGATGATCAAAACCAGACCTAAACTATCGTGGATTGTAGTGTTTCAGATGAGCTTGGTGATGGTTACCCTCTGGTCCGGTGCTGCAGGCCCCTGGTCTCCAGCCTCAGTCTCCGGTCCATCCTGGCACCACAAGCCTCCGGTCCCCAGCCTCACCTTTCAGCTACAGCAGCAGGTTTATATTAGCATTTGCCCAACAATAAACTTAATTGACTCATCCGAAAACAGAGTTACACAATTAATTGAACTATTATTTTATAACTCAAGGCTAGAAAAGACTTGAGAGACCAGACATGAGCATCCCGTTTTTGGGAATGAAGACAGAGCAGTCCACAAGTTTAAAGAAGTGGTTCAGGCTATGCATTGAAAGTGACCTGAGAAGACTCACACAACAGAGCACTGACCTGTTCTGGAGGACTTCTGACAGGAGGTGGCGGTCTGGCTCTGGGTGAGGAGGTGGAGGTCTTGCTCTGGGTGAGGAGGCAGACACCTTGGGACAAACTACACGTTACCTTTTTAACCATGTACAGTTCTAGAGTATCTTCTACTGTAACATGTGGGAAGGACGGCCATTATTTTAGCTTTGATATTATCCAGTTGGTAACTCTGCACCAAAGTCGTTGTTTAACGTCATTCCATTGGGTAGGGTTTAACTTCTGTGGCAATTAATGACAGCAGATATTTAGAACGTACAAAAGCTGAAGTAACAAAGAACACTAAGCAGTATCAATATTAAATCAAATATACTCAGCCATATTCAGGTGCTGGGTTCCGTTGAAGAAATGTCAAATTGTCTTCCACCTTGAAATGATTTTCAGCCTTCACTGATGTCAAAAATGGGCCCGCAAGTAGAACGCCGTTTTGTACGCAGCGAGAGTCCCGTCACGTCAACGTGGTTAAAAGTACGGCACAACCATCGGAAATAAACCTATTGTACGACGTACGTGTCAATATGTATTTAATATCAAACTTAAGGCGACATTTTATACCACCAGGTGTGACTGTGATTAGCCTTACAAGCCGTTTCGAAAATCTGCCCCATATGACATCACTAGTGGGCGTGTCCACCTAGATCCGTGCTGGATAGATCAGTCTACCAGCCTACCCAGTGGACTGAAGTAAGCGTTGCTCATCTATCCAGCACAGATCTAGGTGGACACGCCCACTAGTGATGTCATATGGGGCAGATTTTCGAAACAGCTTGTAAGGCTAATCACACTCACACCTGGTGGTATAATAGGTCTCCTTTAAGTTGTTTAAGATAAGGGGCAAGAATTCCCAATGGAAACGACTGAAAAATAGTTTCCGTTGGCAACGGCTCGAGGTTACGCAAATACAATCCAGAACGTTCAGATTCCCTCAGGGGACTCCCGTCCAACTAAATGCCAAGTGGTTTCTTATGGTTGTCAAGACTACAACGTTCTATGCTAACCATTGTGACTAAATCAAGTGACCTCACTCAGAACCTTCCACGGCGGGAAGCACAAACCGTCCGACCGGAATCCGAACATTCCGGCCGGAACCAACCAAAGAAAAAACAGAACCAGCGCCTCACCTTGAGCTGAACGGAGGAAGATCCTGAAGTCCAGCGATGGTCTTCATTAAAACACAGCCAACAGACTTACCTTGATGTGATCTGTTTGTTGCTGTTGGTCATTACTACTATTCAGTGTACCTTTACATTATTATGCACCCAGTGTGTACAAGTTATATCACTCAAAACCGTACGAAGAACCAAACTACCATGTACGTCCCACAACAACTTTAAACCTAAAATCATTCAATACAAAACCGTGTCTACATTTTACAATTATCTAGATTATTCAGGGTACAAACCATACAGAGCAAATCTAAACGTTGAGCTCACAGAGAGCCGACCATAGCCCTGCAACGTCACCCTGACCGCCTCATCACCAACAGCAAATCATGCCAGCCAGCCAACACATGTACAGGTCCAAGTGAGATGTGGGCCTCTGAGTGAAAGGACTACCCATAATAAAAAGAAGCCCAATTCCTGAACTATCCAACCATCTTCATGGTTTAAAGATTTACAGACTTGACATGCCATTGTGTTCTAATCACCTTTGTCTGCTCCCTCGTTACTTATAAAACTCTACATCTCCATCACTAGAGTGTTGCATCCTACTCAAGGGGGTGTGGTCTGAGTGAGCAGAGATGCATGCTGGGATACAGTGCTGTCTGAAGTCTTCAGTTCTATAGACACGCCCTTCAGGAGAAACCAAGTGTTTGAGAATCTGTCGTGACATCAGTTACATGAGCTGGAATATCCTTCTAGATGGCGCCAGGATTCTCAGAGGAGAAAGGCCAAGAGGAAGATGTGAGGGTTCTTCCTCTCAGCCAGTGGAACACAACAACAGTCTTCAGAGTACCATGGAACACTTTGAAACATTCTCCTCTTTACACCTTGAAGCCCCAGTGAAGGTTTCCTTACCTCCTCAGCTGAAGAGCACAACTTCAGCTTGAAGAGCGTTCTAGTTGGAGTTCCCAGATTGGTTCTGATTTAAGGGAACCAATCGTTCAGCTAGTCCTGTCTGAAACAAATACAGTACAGCCTGAGAAGACGTGCAACTGAGAGCAAGACAAGATCCACAGGGCTCTCCATCAATCCAGCCAGGTAGGAAGCGCCGTCTCATTACAGGTCTGAAGGTCATCTTGAATACCCATTTAGGTCCCTTTCCAACTTCAGACTCTCCTTGTGGAATGCCTTTAGGTGTCCATCCTCCATTGATCCTGATTGGTGTAGTCCTAGTTTGAAGTCACTGATCTGAACACGCTGCTTGCATCCTTTTACACTTGATTTGGATACTCTCCTTCCTGCCCAGTGTGTTGGATATCTCTCCGGAGCGTCGCTCAGGGCTCTTCATGTCTACTGGAGGCCCTCAAGTAAACGTGTGGCCGTCCATCAGGTATGATTTATTTGACCATTCCAATATCCCAAGCGAATCACACAGACTCCTGTATGAACATTATCACTGTCAAAGCAAGCCGGACACACACACAGAACCCAGGACTCGCACGTAGAACCCCATGCCAGGTGGAACCAAACACACGTAGAACCCCATGCCAGGTGTGTGTGGGAGACACACAGTAGAACCCTAGCGATGCTCAAAAATCATCCATCTCATATCAAACAATCATGCAGGGTAAAAATCTCGTGCCAAATAAAATTCCATCATCCAACCCCGGCTCTCCTGCCAGGGCACCCAGAACAACCAATGTCTCCAGAAATGTAAATTATGTACAACATTCTTCAGTGGCGTCCCACATTGTTGATGGATTATGCTTGGCGTCTCCAAAATGTGTCCCAGGTTTATTCAACGTCTCTGAAGTCATGTCTGTAGTCCAGTGGTTTCCTGAATGAGGGGCAACGTCTCTGAAGTAATGAGTTTGTAGTCCAGTGGTTTCCTGAATGAGGGGCCTTCACAGATGCAAATGGTGCAGCTCTAGTCAGGAAGGACGTCATCTGTTCAGAAGACCACCCAGTGGAGGGGGCTGGCTTTTGAGGAGCAGGATCCATTTGGGGATGGCCCCAAATAAGACCTTCTTGGAAATGAAACTGTCCCTGAGGAATCACGATGCCTGGAGGGGACTGTTGAATGTGTTCCATGGTTCTCTGTGTCAGACTGAAGTTGTGTTTTAGTCGTTGAGATGACAAGCCCCCTCATCTCCCCCTGGTGTTTCTGCTTCTGAATCCCTGTCTCCATCTTAAAGAACATTCCAGTCCATGTAACTGAAGTCACGAGGGTTTCTCAAACACTTGGTTTCCCCTGAGGGGGCGTGTCTACAGACCTGTAGACTTGAGACAGCTCTGTATCCCAGTAGGCACCTCTGCTCACTGAGACCACACCATCATCAGTGAAGCAACACTCATGTGATGAAGA
>OLKM01002167.1:22500-81957 GCA_900291075.1 Melanogrammus aeglefinus
ACAGTCCGGAAAGGTCTGGTACGGTCTGGTATAATCTAGTGGTTATTCTTGTTTGTTCCGGTAGTCTAGTGGTGGTACTCACCCCTCCCCCGTCACCACAGCTGAGCCCCAGGTTGACAGGAGGTTTGGACCAACCACAAGCCCCCTCCTCCTCAGGCTCAGCTCCTGCCACGCCAACTGCGGCTTCTGATTGGCTGTCCTCCACCTTGCTGGCAGCTAATTGGCTGTCCTCAGTTGTCACTATCTGAGGCGAGGGCTTCACTTCCACCTGACTCAGACTCTTCTGAGGGACAACCTTCCGTCTAGCCCCACCCACCTCTGGGGAAACAGGCATCTGATTGACTGAGGTAGCTTGGTCGTTATCCAAAGAAGCCAATCCCTGAGTGAGCTGGTCAACGCCTAAGTCCTGAGGATGAATATCAGAGTTAGGAAACAAGGAGAGGAAACAAGGAGAGGACATAACAACAAGGAGGACAAACACACGGCAGGACATGTGTTTAATGTTGTGGGGTACCTTGTAGTACCTTGGCGCAGCCGTTCTGCTCGATGTGTCAGACTTCCTGCCTTTCCCTTTAGAACTACGATTCCCATGATGCTTTGGGGAGGGGAAGGACTCCCGGAGAGACTGGGGAACTTGGGAGGAGTCCAACGTGTTAAAGGCAACCGATGATTACCATGGTACCGTAGTACACACACACACACACACACACACACACACACAGACTACGTACTTGTTATTCTGAGAGCCTTCCAGTAGGGGGCGTGGCATCGCAGAACCTTGTTGATGGTTGCCATGGCGCTGTTGCGGGGAGCGGGGAGGGGTGTGGCTAGTGGGGGAGGAGGGTCGCCGAGCAACACACTGGTACACATCGCCATGGAGTCTGAGATGGAGGTCAAGTTATAACCCCCCTAGAGAGAGAGAGAGAGAGAGAGAGAGAGAGAGAGAGAGAGAGAGAGAGAGAGAGAGAGAGAGAGAGAGAGAGAGAGAGAGAGAGAGAGAGAGAGAGAGAGAGAGAGAGAGAGAGAGAGAGAGAGAGAGAGAGAGAGAGAGAGAGAGACACAGACAGAGAGAGACAGAGACAGAGAGAGAAATTGGAGGATGAGTTACTAGGTCAGGTTACTAGCTCTAGGATGAGTTACTAGGTCAGGTTAGTAGCTCTAGGATGAGTTACTAGGTCAGGTTAGTAGCTCTAGGATGAGTTACTAGGTCTGGTTAGTAGCTCTAGGATGAGTTACTAGGTCAGGTTAGTAGCTCTAGGATGAGTTACTAGGTCTGGTTAGTAGCTCTAGGATGAGTTACTAGGTCTGGTTAGTAGCTCTAGGATGAGTTCTCCTACCTCGAGGATGATGAGTAGTTTCCCTCCAGCCAATGGCGAGAGCAGGTGGGTGAGGTGGGCGTATCCCTCAGGGGTCACATGGTACCCTCCAAGAGGGTCTCCCCGGGCCGCGTCGAAACCAGCGGAGACCACGACCAGACCTGGGTTAAACTAGACCAGAGAGACCCGGGTTAAACTAGACCAGAGAGACCTGGCTTAAACTAGACCAGAGAGACCTGGGTTAAACTAGACCAGAGAGACCTGGGTTAAACTAGACCAGAGAGACCTGGGTTAAACTAGACCAGAGAGACCTGGGTTAAACTAGACCAGAGAGACCTGGGTTAGACTAGACCAGAGACCTGGGTTAAACTAGACCAGAGAGACCTGGGTTAGACTAGACCAGAGACCTGGGTTAAACTAGACCAGAGAGACCTGGGTTAAACTAGATCAGAGAGACCTGGGTTAAACTAGACCAGAGAGACCTGGGTTAGACTAGACCAGAGAGACCTGGGTTAAACTAGACCAGAGACCTGAGTTAAACTAGACCAGAGAGACCTGGGTCAAACTAGACCATAGAGACCTGGGTTAAACTAGACCAGAGACCGGGGTTAAACTAGACCAGAGAGACCTGGGTTAAACTAGACCAGAGACCTGGGTTAGACTAGACCAGAGACCTGGGTTGAACTAGACCAGAGAGACCTGGCTTAAACTAGACCATAGAGACCTGGGTTAAACTAGACCAGAGAGACCTGGGTTAAATTAGACCAGAGACCCGGGTTAAACTAGACCAGAGACCTGGGTTAAAGTTGACCAGAGGGCTAGACTAGACTAACCTCAGTGTGTCTCTCTACCTGTCTGTCTGTCTGTCTGTCTGTCTGTCTGTACCTCAGTAGCGATGGGCAGGACTATGTGATGGAAGGCTGCCAGGTAGTCGGAGTCTCCCATTGCTCTGCCGTTCCAAGGGATGTTGACGTTAAAGCCCGCCCCGTGGCCGACGCCCACCCTATCACAGTCGGCGTCCTCGGAAGTGGGGAAGAAGGTTCCGTTGTCATAGCGATGAAGAGAGACGTAGAGGACGCTGATGGGAGGGAGGGATGTTAGCACAGCTGTAAGCATAGGTGCCCGCTCCCGCCTAAACATAATTTATATCTGTTAGCATAGCAGTTAGCTCCAACCAACACTTCATTTAAATATGTTAGCGTAGCTGGTAGATTAGGCGCCAGTTCCCGCCAAAACATAATTTATATCTGTAAGCATATTAGTTAGCTAGCCTAGCTGTCAGCTCCTGCCAACCTGTCATTTAAATATGTTAGGCTACCAGCTAAGCTACCAGCTAAGCTACCAGCTAAGGCTACCATCTTAGCTACCAGCTACGCTAGTCATTCATCTGGTCTATCTTAGATGTGAGCTGACGTCAGGGAGCGTTAGCATGCTGCCCTTCTCACCTGTCGTCCTCCTGGAACATGTGCTGAGTGCCGTTGCCATGGTGAATGTCCCAGTCCAGGATGAGGACGCGCAGAGCCGCGTGGCCGGGGAGGGACTGGGCGTAGCGGGTGGTCAGGGCGGCGGTGTTAAACAGACAGAAACCACAGGCGGACTCCCGCTCAGCATGGTGCCCTGGGGGGCGGACGATCGCCACCGCGTTACACAGCTGGAGAGAGAGAGAGAGAGAGAGAGAGAGAGAGAGAGAGAGAGAGAGAGAGAGAGAGAGAGAGAGAGAGAGAGAGAGAGAGAGAGAGAGAGAGAGAGAGAGAGAGAGAGAGAGAGAGAGAGAGAGAGCCAGAGAGAGAGAGAGAGACAGAGAGACGTTAGAGAGAGACAGAGACGTTAGAGAGAGACAGAGAGACGTTAGAGAGAGACAGAGACGTTAAGAGAGAGACTGGAGTGCAGCGTAGGGTTGTGTAGTGGTAGTGTTGTGTTGTGTTGTGTAATGTAGTGTAGTGGTAGTGTTGTGTAGTGTAGTGTAATGTTGTGTAGTGGTAGTGTTGTGTAGTGTAGTGTAATGTTGTGTAGTGGTAGTGTTGTGTAGTGTAGTGTAATGTAGTGTAGTGGTAGTGTTGTGTAGTGTAGTGTAATGTAGTGTAGTGGTAGTGTTGTGTTGTGTAGTGTAATGTAGTGTAGTGGTAGTGTTGTGTTGTGTAGTGTAATGTAGTATAGTGGTAGTGTTGTGTAGTGTAGTGTAATGTAGTGTAATGTAGTGTAGTGGTAGTGTTGTGTAGTGTAGTGTAATGTAGTGTAGTATAGTGTAGTGCAGTGGTTCTCAAAGTGGGATGGTAGTAGATAGTTAGTGTAGTGTAGTGTAGTGGTAGTGTTGTGTTGTGTAGTGTAATGTAGTGTAGTGGTAGTGTTGTGTAGTGTAGTGTAATGTAGTGTAGTGGTAGTGTTGTGTAGTGTAGTGTAATGTAGTGTAGTATAGTGTAGTGCAGTGGTTCTCAAAGTGGGGGTCGCAAAAAGTTTTCGGGGGGACGTTAAAAATGTCAAAATGTTATAAATGCGAGATGATTTTTTTTTATTTTTATGTATAAATCTGTCCTTTATTCCTCAAAGACAGGCTTTCGCAGACCGTCCAGATCCGACAGAAACAATGGATCGCGTCGCTCCCACTATGCAAACTCAAACCAACTCCCGCTTGATAATAATCATGGACCTATTAAAGACAGCGGATTAAAAAAATCATTCATGTGAAAGTAAAAGGAAAAACCTCGGACACGAGAAGTTAACGACGCCGTGCACTGAGCCCTCTCGGATTAGTTTCACTACGACTCCTTTCAGCGGCCCAACCCTCCTTCTCCTGCAAAAAATAAATAAATAAAACGGCTAATAAAACGCTTAAGGTGGCGTTTTGAAAAGCGAAAATGTACATTTCATGAGTACATGGTATAAAGGTAATTATGAGCCTTTGAGTGATATCCAGACTTTTTTTTGCGGGGACACGTTCCTGTTCCCCACTTGTATCGGAGTGAACGGAGATGTCTACTTCTGGGCCCCTTGAGTCGAGGGACCCGTCCACGGCCCGCTTAAACAGCTGCACTACCAGGCTTGGCCGCTGAGCACCGGTGGATTGTGGAAGTATGCACTGCTCCTGGTGGCCTGCTAACAACACGGAACAAAAATAGCGGGCTATTAGCCACATTTCGGGCTTTCTGTTGTGCAGGAGTACCCCGCACTGTTTTGCGGCCGCTTTGGACATTCTTACACCCTTTGGGTCGACATATATGTGCGAAAAGACATCCTTGTCCCTGGTGTATACCTGAAAAACAAGAACAGATGTCGGCGTAGCAGCGTGGAGGAATGAACTATGTTCGAAAAAGCAGGCCCGTCCTTCACATTAGTGGAAAAAAAATAAAAAATATAAACGAAAATACCCTCAGTTGATTAAGATCTGATGCATGTTCTTGGCTTAAATTGGATTTTCTTTTTTTGAGGAGGAGGAGGAGGAGGAGGAGGAGGAGGAGGAGGAGGTTTATCGTTCCTGCGTCTTGTTCAGGCCTAGATCTATCTGCAGATGCACTGTTATGTTATGTTTAAGTTCTTGTTAAATATAAGCTAGGCAGCGTGTCATTTTTACTTTGATAGAGTTGTTGTTTTATTTGATTATTTTCCTTTCAGGTTGTGCAATTGTGGGAACAGGGAATTTCTTTTCACCAGGGAATTTTGGGGGGTCGCCAGGGGAACAGTTTGAGAACCACTGGTGCAGTGTATTGCAGTGTCGTGTCGTGTCGTGAAGTGTAGTATACTGTAGTATAGTGTATTGCAGTGCAGTGTCGTGTCGTGAAGTGTAGTATAGTATAGTGTAGTATAGTGTATTGCAGTGTAGTGTAGTGGTAGGGTTGTGTCATGCAGTGTTGTGTAGTGTAGTGGTAGTGTAGAGGTAGTGTAGTGGTAGTGTCGTGTCGTACAGTGTAGTATAGTGTATTGTAGTGCAGTCTAGTGTTGTGTAGTGCAGTGTTGTGTCGTGCAGTGTTGTGTAGTGGTAGTGTAGTAGTAGTGTGGTGTCGTGTTGTGTAGTGGTAGGGTGTGGTGGTAGTGTCGTGTTGTGTAGTGGTAGTGTGGTGGTAGTGTGGTGTCGTGCAGTGTTGTGTAGTGGTAGTGTAGTGGTAGTGTGGTGGTAGTGTGGTGGTAGTGTCGTGTCGTGCAGTGTTGTGTAGTGGTAGTGTGGTGTCGTGCAGTGTTGTGTAGTGGTAGTGTGGTGGTAGTGTCGTGTCGTGCAGTGTTGTGTAGTGGTAGTGTGGTGTCGTGCAGTGTGTGTCGTGCAGTGTTGTGTAGTGGTAGTGTGGTGTCGTGCAGTGTTGTGTAGTGGTAGTGTGGTGGTAGTGTCGTGTTGTGCAGTGTTGTGTAGTGGTAGTGTGGTGGTAGTGTCGTGTTGTGCAGTGTTGTGTAGTGGTAGTGTGGTGTCATGCAGTGTTGTGTAGTGGTAGTGTGGTGTCGTGCAGTGCTGTGTAGTGGTAGTGTCGTGTCGTGCAGTGTTGTGTAGTAGTAGTGCAGTGTTGTGTAGCAGTGTCAGCACCTGTCCAGTGAGGATTCCCTCGGCAGCGTTGAAGGCGGCCCCAGCAGCCAGCAGGGCGGCGCTGTAGCTCTGCTGGTTCAGGAACACAGAGTTGTACTCCGAGGCCAGACGGTGGAGGTCCCTGGACTTCAGAGCGGTTGTCCCCTTCATGACCTCGATGTGCTCCTCACTGCAACACACACACATGGATATATATGGAGATATATATCGATATATTCATATTTATATTTAATATATATATCTGTATTAGTCTCTACCTGTGGCACATGGCCAGTTCCCCCTCGGTTGCGAGGCGAGCTGGTATCCGTTGACAACGGTCGACCAATCCCAGGTCGATGTGTTTGTTGAAGATTTTAGAGATCCGCTGGGGCTGCTCGGGGTGGTGGCTGGAGAGAGAGACATAAAGTTAGAATAGAGAGAGAGAGAGACATATAGTTAGAATAGAGAGAGAGAGAGACATATAGTTAGAATAGAGAGAGAGAGAGAGACATATAGCTAGAATAGAGAGAGAGAGAGAGAGAGAGAGAGAGAGAGAGAGAGAGAGAGAGAGAGAGAAGAGAGAGAGAGAGAGAGAGAGAGAGAGAGAGAGAGAGAGAGAGAGAGAGAGAGAGAGAGAGAGAGAGAGAGAGAGAGAGAAACATCACCTGTCCCAGAGGTTGAGGTGCTCCATCATTCTCTCGTCGTAGGCCAGGCCCGTCGTCATGACGCCCAGGGGGGAGGTGTTTGTCTCTCCTACCTGCTCCTCATTGGCTTTGTGTCTAATGACCACATCATCAGCCAATGGGCCGCCCTCTGAAACAAATCACACCTTCTGGTGACATGAGGATTCCCATGCCTTGTAAAGGTGTGTGCGCGTGCAAGTGTGTCTGCGTTTGCGAGTGTGTGTGCACGTGTGTTTGTGCGTGTGTGTAAGTGCGTGTACCCAGGACTTGCAGGCGGCTCCAGTAGGGATAGTGAACTGAGATGGTCTCAGAGATCGACGTCAGAGCACTGGGAAAGAGACATAGAGGAATAGCAGAGAGAGAGAGAGAGAGAGAGAGAGAGAGAGAGAGAGAGAGAGAGAGAGAGAGAGAGAGAGAGAGAGAGAGAGAGAGAGAGAGAGAGAGAGAGAGAGAGAGAGAGAGAGAGAGAGGAGACAGTCATGTTTCACTAGGGCTCCACTCAAATTTACAAATTACGGATGTTTTAACTTTTTAAATTGAGATAAACTTAAAAAATGACCAACTAAACGGAGCCCTTGAACACAGCAGCCAATGGAAGAAAGACAGCCGATTGGGAAAACAGGGAAAACCAAGAGGAGAGCCCATCAAGCAGGCTGCTAGCAGAAGAGAGGTAGGAAGCTAGAAAACCTCAAAACATTGATGAGACATGAACAGCGACAACAACGAGTAAACCCCCTCGAGCATTTTTTGTTAAAATAGACTGAGTCCATTTTATTTATTGTTTTTGGTTGTTTTGTTCATTTATTCTGGATATTTTAAATGTCTTCCAGACGTCCAATTCCAGTGTTCTTTAAAAATAACAGTTTATTGATCTTCGAAAGGGTGCACTTGCATTATTATGCCATTATCCTTACATCAGTGGAAAAACATCAATATTAAAAAGTTATAAAAAGCTATTAAAACTACAAAATTACTCCATTAATGCAGGCTATGTGGAAAATGCATGGACCTATTAAAGAAACTGTGCAGACGTTGGCTCAGCCTGGCTCCGCCTCTTTCGCTACGTAGATAAGATGGCTGCCGTAGAGCACGAAAAGTGTACGCCAATCCACACTCCGCGGTTTGACCGTTTTGAATATACCATCCGGGTCCTTTCAGTACACTCCCTTTCGCCCTGATCTTAATTGCAACACCCTACGTACTCAAACTAAGTATAATGACTGCGGATAGTATGGATATTGGAACACAGCAATAGACTATAGCTCTAAACAGACCTGTTAAGGTGGCTAGGCTAACTACCGTCACCGGACCCTGTCATTACAAAAGCAACAACAAACAGATCGGAAATATCCTAACAACAGCACGGACGAGAGAAACGTATAAATCCCTTTATTTACGGCGTTATGTTGTGATATAGTGTCAATAAAGACCAAATATATATAGCTTTACATTCACGGCAATACCTTGAAATTATACAATGAGTTATGCTGGTGTCACATACCATTGTTGGGAACGGCAGTTACTGTTTCAGAACGGCATGTGCCGTTCCAGGACGGCATGTGCCGTTCCAGAACGGCATGTGCCGTGGTATGTCAGTGGTCGCTGTGGCACATGCCACAGGCCAATAAACGATCTTGGCGTCTCTTCGATTTTGCGGGGCCTGCCCGTAATTCCGACGCCTCATTGTTCCGACGTCTTGTAACGTGCAATGGTGTAGGTCAGGGTTAGCATGAAGGAGGCAACATGTGAGATTCTCTTCACGGTACTTTAATTAGGCTATAAGCTTTTGACCATACCACGCCAGGTCTCCACGGCACTATATATATTTATCATACGTTTGAAAGTCCGGGATTCCTGCCTACAACAAATCAGTTACTAATGTCGCGTTTCCACTGCAGGATGCGGTACGGTTCGGTTCGTAAAAGTGCGGTAAGGATTGCGTTTCCACCGCCAAAAGTGGGCGTGACCCAGACTGAGCCGTACTCGTTTTGCCCTCGTCTTCAGTACTCCTCCGTTGGGGTACTGAGACGCCTGAAAGGGTGCCGGAAAATCTGAGCTACACACCCCCTCCGTTAATTGGTCGACAGAATCGTCACTTCCGGGTGACGTGGGGATAAAACAAACAAACAAACCTAATAAACCGTTGGAACACACAAGACCGGAAACCATAGCAACGCCGATAAACAAACCCTGAGAAGCCCAATCCCTATGAGAGCCCACCACGCTACGGCCATCCGGAGACGCACAGAGCTTTTGGCCGTGATATTATATATACAATTATATTATATACTATTATATATAGAGCTCCGGGAATCGCAAACGGCAACAATCACTTTCTCCTCCATGCTGCAGTTCACCCCGGACTGCACTGAGTTTGACGGTTGAACGCTGAGAACATGTCGCGTAAAACGCTTGCTTGGGCGAACAAGGAGGTGGAGACGTTCCTCTGCATTCTCCTCTGCGCTGCTATGATGTCACGATGTTTACGTAGCTGCCGCGGCGATCGACATCCGGCCTACCATAAAGGGTACTGTCGGCGGTGGAAACGCAACCTCGGAACTGAGCTGGGCTGTAGCGCCCCCTCCCTACCGGACTGAAGGGAACCGAACCGTACCGCACCCTGCAGTGGAAACGCGGCATAAATAACATATAGTGAAAAGGGAGACTTCGATCCTACACTGCTGTTTATTTTTGCCGAGTGGAAAAAGCCACTCTTCTTCACTCACCGTTCTCATATAACTCAACAAAAGAGGGAGGCGCCACCGAGTGGCGGTACATATTATAAACCTGACTGTTACAGTCTCAGTCAATGGTCCGAAATATGACTTTTCAATAAGGAGGCGCATTAGGCCGACGGTTCAATATACCATATAGGCCTACATATAAAGAGTTTTATACCTCGCTCGTGCTCTCTCTCTCACTCTCTCTCCAAAATACAACCTAGTCCTACATATCACCTTCACGATGAATATTGGCGAGCAAAGTGACAACGCTTCACTTCATTTCGACACGGTGTTTCAGCCCCGGACAGAGAGCGGAGGTCTAATTCTCAACACGGGCACGAACACACACGGTATGAGGTATAAGTTTGACTAAATCAATACCAAGGAAATTATTTATTGCAAACACAGTGAACGACACATATAGGCCCTGCACACACAGCTACTAAAGCTGTCACTCACCATTTGACTGAGGGAAAAAGAGAGATTCAGGAGGCATTATAATTTGGCACAACAAAGTGAACCCCACTGCTTCCAGCACAAAACCCTGCAAAGCCAAGAGATGAACAGAAGTCCTCTCACTCAGCTGGTCTTGGGGCCCTGTCAGGACCAAAGACAGGTTCCCCCTCTGCTCGGGCCCAGGACCAGTCGGAGAACATATCAATGTCCTCCTCCTGACTCAACCAAATTATAACACATCAGAAAAAAACCTACCTCACCCATTGGAACACTAAAACACACACACAGAGCAAAATGCAGTGTTATCTGGCACTGCCCCAAATTCAAAAATGTCCGTGAAATATACTTTAGCAAATTCAGCCAAAAACACCCACATTTTATAAACTCCCATGTAGACCAACTACAAATATTAATGGGAGAGAGAAAAGAGAGCTCCGTCCTCGCAGGACAAAATGAGAGGATGACATTCTACACCAGGCCTCACTGTTTGATTGATTACTGATTATTAGTAACCTATAATGCGTTTTATGAAGCTTTTAATTTCATTAATGTAATGACTTTTGTTTTTTTCTATATGTACATCTGTTTGTTATGTTATATTGTTAAAGGTTGATATATGTACATGTTGTTCTGACGTTCTCTATTGTTATTATATGTAATATTTGTAATACTGTAATGCTTTGGCCACACTGTTTGGTTTACCACTAGTCATGCCAATAAAGCTTTTTTGAATTTGAGAGACAGAGAGAGAGAGAGAGAGAGAGAGAGAGAGAGAGAGAGAGAGAGAGAGAGAGAGAGAGAGAGAGAGAGAGGAGAGAGAGAGAGAAGAGAGAGAGAGAGAGAGAGAGAGAGAGAGAGAGACAAAGAAAGAGAGAGAGAGAGAGAGAGAGAGAGAGAGAGAGAGAGAGAGAGAGAGAGAGAGAGAGAGAGAGAGAGAGAGGAGAGGAGAGAGAGAGAGAGAGAGAGAGAGAGAGAGAGAGAGAGAGAGAGACAGAGACAGAGAGAGAGAGAGAGAGACAGAGACAGAGACAGAGACAGAGACAGAGACAGAGACAGAGACCCAGAGGTTGGGGTTCATAATTAAATATTAGTTGTGATATGATGCTAATGCTAATGTTATGATGCTAATTCTGATGAATACCTGAGAGAAGGAGAAGAGGAGGAGAGGGGGGGGCAGGGGTCCCCTAGGAGAGAGCTGACACACGCTGCAGCGCCCTCTGCTGTAGACCGCAGGTTATAACCTCCCTACACACACATACACACACACACGCACACACACGCGTACACAGGATGGGAAGTGACACATGTGAATATAGTGAGCATAGAGAATCTTTTTTGTGTGATCTTTGTTTATAATTATCCTTGTACACATGCAAAACAAAAATGAACATGAATAACACACTTACCCCACTAACCTACCAAACATACCAAAATAACCTACATACAGTATATAACCTACATATGTGTGCATGCGCGCACACACACACACACACACACACACACACACACACACACACACACACACACACACACACACACACACACACACACACACACACACACACACACACACACACACACACACACACACACACACACACACACACACACACACACCCATTAGGGCTTTGACTTTTGCCCAAAAATCATATTCAAAGTTCGTTGTTTATTAATATTTGAATACCGGTACATTCAAATATTTATTAATAATATTTTACCGATTAAATGCCTTCAGTTAGACCTGGATTGGGCTTCGAGATTTGTTTACCGCGTTGCTATGGTTACCGGTCTTGCGTGTTCCAACGGTTTATTAGGTTTCTAATAAATCTCTGTCTAATCAATACTTCATTCACTGCCTCTTCCGTGGTCATTACAATATTATGAATAGACTGCGTCGGGTTCTCCGACGTCTCTCCCTCTTGGCCCATAACAGGTTCCAATATTAAGGGCTGCCTAATATTCGTTCGAATTTTGATTTATTTTTTGATATTCAAATTATATTTGAATAACGAAGTTCGGAGTCAAAGCCCTAATACCCACATACACGTCATACAGCCATTCATCGGTTCATATATCTCCTCGTACCTCCAGAGCCAGGAGGAGCCTCCCCTCTGCCAGAGCCATTAGCATCCGGGTCAGGACGGAGAAACACTGGGGGGTGGCCTCCATCTCCCCCTGGACACACACACACACACACATCAACACACAGACATACAGACCAAGGGTTAACAGTGGATATGAAGGGTAAATATGATGTTATGATGAGATCAAACAGGATGTTTACCTTGGGATCTCCTCGGACGCAGTCGAACCCAGCGGCTACCAGAACCAGCTGGGGCTGGAACTAAACACACACACACACACACACACACACACACACACACACACACACACACACACACACACACACACACACACACACACACACACACACACACACACACACACACACACACACACACACACACACACACACACAAAACATTAACACCAGAACAAGCTTTGGCTGGTTCTAAACTGTAAACTAAACTGTGCTACCTGGTACAGGTGAGTGTTACCTGTACAGGTGAGTGTTACCTGTACAGGTGAGTGTTACCTGTACAGGTGAGTGTTACCTGGTACGCTACAGGTAGAAGTAGTTGTTGAAAGGCAGCGATGTAATCAGCATCAGTCATGCCAGTCTGTAGAAACACAGGGTAATATAAGGAATATACATACATAAATATATTTAGACATACATTATAAGTGTTCAAACTTAAAGCACGCAAAAGTATGTATACAGACAGACAGATAGAGAGACCGACATGCAGATAGACAGACTGACAGACAGACACGCAGACAGACGGACAGAAAGACAGACAGGGAGACAGAGACATACAGACAGACAGACAGGCACAGACAGACAGACAGACAGACAGGCAGACAGACGGACGGACGGACGGACGGACAGACAGACAGGCAGACAGACCAATAGACAGCCAGACAGGCAGACCTTGTTCCAGGGCAGGTTGATGGTGTACCCCAGACCGGGTCCTGATCCGGCTGCAGGACTATCAGAGTCCTGCAGGTGAGGCCAGAACCCCGCCTTCTCATACCTGTGGACCGAGAAGTACAGCACACTACACACACACACACACAGACGCACAGTACACACACACACACACACACACACACACACACACACACACACACACACACACACACACACACACACACACACACAAAGGACACACACATACACAGTACACAGACACACAAACACATGCTCCATGTTAATACAAAAAGGGAGTAGTAGAGGGGAGGACAGGAGAGAGGAGAGGACAGGAGAGAGGAGAGGAGAGAGAGAGAGGAGAGGAGAGAGGAGAGGAAGAGGACAGGAGAGAGGAGAGGAAGAGAGGAGAGGAGAGTAGAGGAGAGAGGAGGAGAGGAGAGCGGAGGAGAGGAAGAGAGGAGAGGAGAGTAGAGGAGAGAGGAGGAGAGGAGAGCGGAGGAGAGGAAGAGAGGAGAGGAGAGGAGAGAGGAGAGGAGAGGAGAGAGGAGAGGACAGGAGAGAGGAGAGAGGAGAGGAGAGAGGAGAGGAAGAGAGAGAGGAGAGGAGGAGAGGAGAGAGGAGAGGAGAGGAGGAGAGGAGAGGAGGAGAGGAAGAGAGGAGAGGAGAGGAGGAGAGGAAGAGAGGAGAGTAGAGGAGGAGAGGAGAGCGGAGGAGAGGTCCTCCTACCTGGGGTCCTCCTTGAAGGCGTACTGGATCCCCTGTCCGTGATGTACGTCCCAGTCCACCACCAGCACCCTGCCCACATCAACAACACGCTGCTCTCATCCTCCTCTCTGACCGGCCAACACCACACAGACCGTCACAGCGCGGTCGTAGGTTCAATACCTCTAACTCCATTATATGTCAATTATACTGTAAAATCAAGGCCCAACAAACGGTTTCATAGATACAGGTGATCAATATGTTGACAAAAGTGGAGGAGGTCAGATCAGTAACTTCCACATTCAACTGATTATTTAGGTTTTGTCGATCGACGTGAACTACATTTCTACACATCTACTAGTGCTCTGGTCTTCAGCACACACGTGCACGCATGTGTGTGCGTGCACGTGTGTTTGTATGTTTGTGTGTGCGTTGGTGTGTGTGCGTGTGTGTTTGTGTACCGTTTCACTCTGTGCTGTCTCTGGGCGTAGCGTGCTGCTATGGCAACGTTGTTGAACAGAGAGTAACCATTGGCCTGGTCCACCTGGGCATGGTGCCCGGGAGGCCTGGAAGAGAACATACTGGTTATACTGGGTAGAGTGGGCACACTACATACTGGCCAGACTGGCCATACTGCTTACTGGTCTGGTTAGACTGGTCTGGTTATAGTAGTCTGTTATACTGGTTATACTGGTCTGGTTATAGTAGTCTGTTATACTGGTTATACTGGTCTGGTTATAGTAGTCTGTTATACTGGTTATACTGGTCTGGTTATAGTAGTCTGTTATACTGGTTATACTGGTCTGGTTATAGTAGTCTGTTATACTGGTTATACTGGTCTGGTTATAGTAGTCTGTTATACTGGTTATACTGGTCTGGTTATAGTAGTCTGTTATACTGGATTATACTGGTCTGGTTATAGTAGTCTGTTATACTGGTTATACTGGTCTGGTTATAGTAGTCTGTTATACTGGTTATACTGGTCTGGTTATAGTAGTCTGTTATACTGGTTATACTGGTCTGGTTATAGTAGTCTGTTATACTGGTTATACTGGTCTGGTTATAGTAGTCTGTTGTACTGGTTATGTTGGTGTGGTTATAGTATTCCGTCATACTAGTTATGTTTTTCTGGATAACTGGTCTAGTTATACTGGTTATCCTGTTCAGGTTGTACTCGTTATCCTGGTCTAGTTAAGTTAGTTCTACTGGGATGGTTATAATGGCTATACTGGCCTGATTAAATGGTTATACTGGTACGTTTATACAGGTTAACTGGTCCGGTTATACTGGTGGTACTGGTCTGTTGTCCTGGTATGATTAGAGCTGTCTAGTTAAAACAGTTACATTGGTGTGATTAACCTGGTTAACCTGTTGGGATCCATCGTGTTACCTGGAAACTGAGAATCCATTCCTGAGTTCAGAGGTCATGACCTTGTCAACGAGCTCAAGGAGAGAGCCCACAGCCAGGGAGGCCACATGGAAAGAGTCCTAGACACACACACACACACACATTAATATACATATGTATCTATATATATACATATGTATCTATATATATGTATCTATATATATATATATCATATATATATATATATACTATATACTATATATATATATATATATATATATACATATATATATATATCTATCTATCTATCTATCTATCTATCTATCTATCTATCTATCTATCTATCTATCTATCTATCTATCTATCTATCTATCTATATATATATATATAAAGATTTAAATAATATTCTGAGTGTCTACCTACAGGGTGGATGTAGACAGAGTCGTAGTTTTCTGATAGGGTCTGAAGTTCTTTCTCTGACATCGTCTGAGTCTTCCTCATCAGATCCACATAGTCTTTCCTAGAAAACAACCAATCAGAAAACAGATCAACCCATTAGGGCACAGCTCAACCAATCAAACAGCTCAACCAATCAAACCGCTCAGCCAATCAAACACAGCTCAACCAATCAAACACAGCTCAACCAATAAAACATCTCAACCAATAAAACCTCTTAACCAATCAGAACACAGCTCAACCAATCAGAACACAGCTCAACCAATCAGAAAATAGCTCAACCAATCAGAACACAGCTCAACCAATCAAGAGCAGGTATGTTCTGTTATATTGTGTCATTGTGTCAGGCAAACACTGTATATATTCCATAACTGTGTTATCAATAGGGCATCAAGTTATGTGTTCCGGATTATGAATTGTATAGCCTATAAAATCCTACATAAGGTAAATGATAATATGATAGAATAAAGATAATGTATTAAAGCAGACGTAATAAAGGTTAGCTATTAAGGTTAGTTTAAGTTGAGGTATTAAAGATGATATATTAAAGATGATGTATTAAAGATGGTGTATTAAAGATGATATATTAAAGATGATGCATTAAAGATGGTGTATTAAAGATTATATATTAAAGATTATATATTAAAGGTGATGTATTAAAGGTGATGTATTAAAGGTGATGTATTAAAGGTGATGTATTAAAGGTGGTGTAATAAAGATTATGTATTAAAGGTAATGTATTAAAGGTGGTGTATTAAAGATTATGTATTAAAGGTGATGTATTAAAGGCGATGGATTAAAGGTGATGTATTAAAGGTGATGTATTAAAGGTGATGGATTAAAGGTGACGGATTAAAGGTGACGTATTAAAGGTGACGTATTAAAGGTGATGTATTAAAGGTGACGTATTAAAGGTGACGTATTAAAGGTGACGTATTAAAGGTGATGTATTAAAGGTGATGGATTAAAGGTGATGGATTAAAGGAAATTTAAGGTGATATATTACTCGTGGACCAGGCGCAGCTCCGGTTCCGTGGCTTCACGAGGCTGAAAGATACATAATGAATTTTACAGATGACTATAAACATCGATATGAATGATGAATGCATACATTTGAACATAGATGAGAATATGAACACATGAATATGCTAATGACCTCCACGGCGAGGCAGCGAGGTCGGAGGTTGCGGCGCTCCAACTCCTCCATGATGGCCGTCACTCTGTCAGGACACTCTGGGTGTACTACACACACACACACACGCGCACGCACACACACACACGACGCGCACGCACACACACACACACAACACACACACCACACACACACACACCACACACACACACACACACACACACACACACACACACACACACGCCACACACACACACACACACACACACACACACACCACACACGCTACACACACACCACCACGCGCAACACACACACACACGCACACACACACGCACACACACCACGCACACAACACGCACACACACACAACACACACATGCATGTTATGCCAGACAGACAAACAAAGACAGACTGGCATAAAGAATATAGAGACAGACAGAGCAAAAAATAACAGACAGACAGACAGACCGAGAGAACACGCACAGACAGTCAGAGAGAATGCAGAGACAGAAAAACACACATGTAGCAGAGACTGTCAGACAGATAGACCAGAGACAGAACAGGCACACAGAGAGACAGACAGAAAGGTACCTGGGGTCCCACAGACAGTTGTGACGGGTAAATTCTTCGCTGCAAACTAAACTGTTTCCACTGGCCAGAGACCTGGAAACCTCCTGCAGAGAGACACACATCAGCAGCTGTGTGTGTGTGTGTGTGTGTGTGTGTCGTGTGTGTGTGTGTGTGTGTGTTGTGTGTGTGTGTGTGTGTGTGTGTGTGTGTGTGTGTGTGTGTGTGTGTGTGTGTGTGTGTGTGTGTGTTTACCAGGTGCTTGAGTTGGGCTACAAGTTCATCTTCCCCCTTACTTCGGTCCATCTTTCCTTTTCGCTTCGCCTCCTTCAGCTCCTCACTTCTCCCCTAACGAAAACACACACACAGCCTGTCAACACAAGATACATAATGCTGCTTCCTTATCACAGAACGTTTCCACGTCTGTCTGGCTGTCAATCATCCACTGGTAGGTTTGGACTTTGGTGTTGGTTAAAGGTGACATATTATACCACCAGGTGTGAGTGTGATTAGCCGTTAAAATCTGCCTGTTCTGACATTGTATGTGTCCACCTAGATGTGTGGTGGATAGATCAGTCTACCAGCCTACCCAGTAGACTGTAGCAAAACGTTGCTTATCTATCCGTCATACATCTAGGTGCGACACGCCCACTTGTGATGTCAGAAGAGGCAGATTTTCAAAACGGCTTGTAATGGCCTAATCACACTGGTGGTAAAAAATGTCACCTTTAAAACATCCCCTCATAAGGCCCCTTTTTTGTCTGTCTGTCCGTGTCTATCTGTCTGTCCGTCTACCTGTCCGTCTGCCCAGTCTATCTACCTGTCCACACACTGCAGTCCGGACCCTACCAGTGGATGATTGAGAGGGCAGATTAAGGCGGCGGCTTATCATCATGCCACAGGGAAGTTATCAAAATATGAGCACAGTTGCTTTAACCAACTCTAATACCAAACCATTTAACACACCTCAAACTGGTGTTGAGGTGGTTTAAAAACAGTTAGTAAATAACTCTTCTAGCTAGAAAACTCAGAACTCTACTAGCTAGAACCATAATAACTCTACTAGCTAGAAACCTCAGAGCTCTACTAGCTAGAACAATCAGAACTCTAACTAGCTGAACTCTCAAGAGCTCTACTTGCTAGAGGCCTCAGTCACGCCTCTGTTCGCGTCAGAGACCTGCGCGGACAGCCTGGGGGCGGTTGGAGTTGGAGTTGGGGAGCGTGGAGAACCGGCGGGCCGGTCTGGCTCTCCTGATGGTTTGGTATCCATGGAAACCAAAAAGATCCCAGCCAATCCTAGCACCTCTGGTTTCTAACCTAGCGAGAACACAGATACAGTACTGGGGTGACACCAGTGCTAAAGCATATGCTAATGAAAGGCAGCCTACCTTGATGGGGGGCTATCCTAAATGCTAAGCTAGTGCAAATCACAGGTAAGAATAACAACAAAGACATGATGTAAAGAACTTTATATGAAGCGGTCAGTTAGTATAACGTCACTGAGTGAAACTGGGCAGCAGAAGAGTTACTTAAATAAAATCAATCAATGACCCCTCGATACAAGATGGAGTACAGATGGTGGAGTCAAGATGATTGTTGTAAAGAGGTATATATAAATATGGTGTGGTTAAGATGACGTAGTGAATGTAGTGTAGTTAGATGATGTAGTAAAGGTGGTGGAGTTGAGATGATATAGTGAAGATTGGTCAAACAGAGATGGTTTAGTTAGATGATATGGTAAAGGTGGTGTAGTTAAGATGATGTGGTAAAGGCGGTGTAGTTAAGATGATGTAGTGAAGATGGTTCAAACAGAGGTGGTTTAGTTAGATTATATGGTACAGGTGGTGGAGTTAGATGACGTAGTAAAGATGGTACCGCGAGACGTGGTTGATCACGATCAATCACGTCAAGCCAGAACGTGATTCTGCTGTCGTAGTTGAAATCCTAAACAGCTTCTACTCTTACATCCTGTCTTCTATCTTATCTTCGCGGGTTGACAGGTTAACAATGACAATGCTTATTTTCGTTATGGTGTTATCGATCGGAGGAGGAGATTTTTGAAACAATGAGAAAGTTGACTTGCCAGCAATGACTCCTGGCTGCCTAGCACATTAGCTCGTTAGCTCGATAGCCGAAGTCAATACACTGAGGCGGCGCACCCTGATGACGTACACACGCGTCACTAACCACCAAAACCAAAAATCAGCTGTTTTTATTAATCAAATTAGAATAACAGTCGAGTTGTGAATTGACCCAACAAGTCATTATGGGCATTTGATTAAACTACACCATGTAGTAGGCTATGCACTCTCAACTAGCAACCTGAACCCTGACACATTATAATACATGCTGGTGCTTCTTTCGTTATTGTTGTGTATATTATGTATGCTATGATATTTTTTATTATATTATGTGTACCTGGAACCAACACCTCCACCTACCTGGAACAACCGACACCTCCACCTATCTGGAACTAAAGACCCTCCATCTACACTGGGAACCCAACCACTCCACCTAACTGGAACTAAAACACCTCCACACTATCTGGACCTAACAGCTCCACACCTAGCTGGAACTATACACTTCCACCTATCTGGAGCAAACACTGCATCTACCGGAACTAACACAAGTCGTTCAGGTTCCGTTCCTCACTCTGCTTCACACCCACACCAAAACTCACAACTCACACAGAGCAATCAACAGACACCACACACACACACACACACACACACAAACCAAACTCCCAGAATCCCTCTAACGGGCCACTCATTCCAACCATGCCCCCCGCAACTACCAGCCCCCAATACCCTAGACCGCACCTTTCCCCAGGGAATAGTTACTCTATAACAAGCTCTAAACACACACAAGAGGAAAATAGTTCCACCAGTCCCCACACCCTTGATTTATAAAACCAGTCACAAAAAGCACGTTTGAATGAATAAAATTATTTATGTTTATCTCACGCTGTAATTTATTAATTCATTTCTTAAAATATTGTCACATTTGCGTTCCATAAGCTTCTGCCTTAAAAGACAGAGAAATAGTGACGTGGATGTATGGTTTGGTCACAAACAGCCATTAGCTACTCTCACCGACAAAAACGTGCCACCTTTCAACAAGGCATAATAAACTGAGTGACGGCTAACAGTATACAGAAAACATAATTCTCTAGAAAAATATATTACAAGACGTTAAAATACACCTTTAAGTAGTAGATAGTTAAGTGTAAAGAAATATAAAAATTAAAAGAAGTTAAAACAGCATATCAAAACCTTAACCAACGTTAAAAAATTTTAGCAGTATTTTAACAATTCCTTTTTCTTCCTATTTATAAAAGGACAACATGGCCACAGTTGACGCCATTTAAAAACTCAATATTGAAATGTGGTACATGTCTCTATAAATTCACTAAGGATTGAGGAGGCTAGTTTGGTCTCACAAGTTGAAGTAAACCTTCAGATGTCTCCGTACGGCTTTCCTTCCACCAGACGATCCCAACTCTCTCAAGGAACCTTTCTCCTATCCGAGCCTCTAGAGAGAGAGGAAGGGAGAGCAATTTTTATAAATCCATCTCCTATATTAAATCACAACAGACTTTCACAGAAAAACAACAATAAATCGACAAAACCATTTCTAAAATGGTGTATGGAAAACCAAGAAAACAATTTTAGAGTTGTTAAAATGTAGCTTGGACGGTTCCATTGCTATTTTCATGCTATGTTCATGCTATTTCATTGTGTAGTTAATATTTGTGTGCGCAAGAGAGTATTTTGGACCAAAAAGCAAACACTTCATTCGAGAAAACATTCCCAAAAATCCCAGAAGCCATTCATGCGGAGTAAGACCCCTGAACATTACCAACATGCCGATTTACTCAACAAATTAAATGTCCACCCTTCAGCTGTAGACAAAAAACACAGCACACTCCTCAAACCACAAACCAATTATCCCGAGTTTCATGTGGACTCTCACCATCTTGGAAAACTGCAGGCCTGCAGGATCCATACTGCATTTCACTGCGTTTTCACCATCATCCATATAGATCCATTTCCCTGTGTTTTCACATATAGATCCTTTCCCCAAGCAGTCCTCAAAACAGCGCTGCTGACCAAGGCTGGCCTGCTTTTCTCTAACTTAACCCACTTCCTGTGTCCTGATAAAGATTGTGATTATCATTCTGCATTAAGCCCTGTTAGTGAGAGCCTTGTTATCTGCTGTTAAAATGAACTAAAGCGTTCAATGGCTAGACTGAAGAGCATCCCTGATAGTTTGACAGCCCTGTCGAATTCTATGTTTAACTGATACTGGTCGGCTTAAACCTACCTCCCTTAAGAAGACAAGAAGCTCCACTATACAGACATCCAAACCATAAAATGAAACTTTCCCCAAAACCAAAAGAAGGAAACCACGGTCAAAAGCTCAACTCGGTCCAAAGCCTTCTCCTGATCAGTTCCTGCAAAGCAACAGGCCTCTCCTTTCTTTCAAAGGAGTGATAAAACCTCCCTTCAACAGCAGGTGAAGTGAGCCCTCCCGATGGGACTCGAGGAGAACTCAATGAGGGTCAACCCCCATAAGATCCAGCAATGCTGTCAGAGTTCAGCAAGAAACCGTGGAACCCAGGAGCAACCAGAGGCCGGCGGTCAAACGGCGCTGGTAAAGCTCTTCGGTGTGAGGCATGATCTAAAACAGCTTCCAGTGGCCTCAGCTGTGCAGGTCTTTCAGCAAGCTGCAGCACACACGTGTGATCGGTTCCACCCCCTCCATAGAGGTCTGTATAAAACCACCTGCAGGCTCCTTATCTCCACTGGATCTGTTGTAAATTGTCCCATCCTGGAAGCTCTGATGTTGGTGAAACAGCCTGACACGCCCTTTTAAACCTCTCATGCGTTAAAAAACATATAGCTCTCCTTTTCTTCACAAAGAACCTGATGCTTCGGGGTCCGGTGTTGTTATCGACTATGCTCATTTCTGTGGATAGTCTTCAAGATCTGTACTTCATTTTAATATTAGAGGTCGAGAACAAGGTGTATTGCTAGCCATAACCTTAACCTGTGCCATAACCAACTACTTGTTACACGTGTCTGAAAATATCCAACGCTCTGTCCAAAAGCTTCATCCTCGAGTAGTCTATTATTAAAGTGCAATGAAACCAAGTTTAAAAAAGAGGAGAAATAATGGTGTCACAGTTGTAGTCTGGAAACCCACCGGCAATATATACTGCGCCAGCTAGCTTAGATCCATCCACTGGGAAACATAAAACGATCTTATCCTGCAGAACACCTTACCCAAGTACCTACTAGGTTTTTTGGTGAGAGACTCCTTAAACAGGCGGAGGGTTTCATTTCGATCCATAGTACCCTCATCTCGTCAATACCCAGCCCATTCACATAAAATCAAATTGTATATAATATAAATCATGTTAACATATAACTTTCTCATTGGATGGTTCTACAAACGGACCGTGTCAGTGATAGTTGATCCAGTTCGTTTATAAAAATCTTTCTCGAAGTATGTACAAATTTCAAAAAGGCATTTGTAGGAATCAGATACAAACTACAAATCTCCTCTTCAAAATTAATTTAACATTTACTTTCAAACCAGAGGACAGGGAGTAACTTTCATAGAATATCCCAGAAAGAATCCTATTTGACCGCGTTAGCAAGCGATCCATTGGATCTGAGAGACAACCGAGGCCCCGCCCCCCAGCATCAGATCCCACATCACTTGGCCCACAACCGCCGCTACACCAACTAACTAGTTAAGATAATTAGCAGCAGAAGAGGTTAGCAGGGCTTGTTAGCTGCTCTAGTGCAGAAGTTGTCCGCAAGAAAAGTATCAGCTAACTAGGTCCAGAATGAGTAACCTGCTGAGTTGTTAGCTTAATAACTAGGCCACAGGAGAGCTTAGCCAAGGGTTGTTATTCAGCCAACTAGTTGGCAGAAAAAGTAACCTGGGGATCAATAGCTGTAACTAGCGACAGGAGAGGTTTGGCTGGGGGTGGTTATTGGCTAACATTATTGCAGAAAGAGTTAGCAAGGGTGTTAGCTGCTAACTAGCGCACAGAGAGGTTGGCTGGGGTGTTATTAGCTAACTTTGGCAGAAGAAGTAGCAGGGGTGTTAGTGCTAACTAGCGCCACAGAGAGGTTTGGCCAGGGGTTGTTAGCTGCTAACTGTAGGTTAATCTTTTGTGGGATATTCTGGTTCTTCGTGACCTCACCCATCACCTTATTCAAACCATTCACACATTTCATCCCCAAAAGTGACCAAATCAAAAGTGTCTTACCACACCACACCTCCTTCCAATCCCTGCAACCATCAGAGGCTAGCCTGGGCACTAGCATCCCAGGAGCATGTAAATGTTGAAACACAGAGTCCTCCATCAATTATGATTGATAGTCATTGTATATAATCAAATAAAACATGTCCTAAACGCCAGTGGGCGTACCTGTGTATTCGCACTTTCTGATCGGACGGTAAAAACACCACCAGCACACCTGTTGCTGGAGCCACACTTCCCAATCCAATCCCGACCAAATCAACCCAGGTCACATCCAGCACGTCCCCTCCACCGGAACAGCCTCCGGACCACTGTTCAGTGATGACCAGAAGAGAGGAGTTATCTGTTAGGGGGGTAGGGTCGGATCGCTCCAGCACATCCGGAGAGGAGTCACTAGGAAACGGCTCGCGGAGACAGTGAGAGAGTGTAAGTGAAGCGATGGCGCCGAGCCTCAGTCTATCAGGACTGACTTGAGGGTATCAGCGAGTCCTCTTTGCTGGGGCAGGGGGGGCGGGGTGGCCGGGGGGCCGGCCTTGGGGAGGCTGTACATGTAGACCGCCCCCATGACCAGTGCCGCGCCCACGTGAACGGCAGGTCACTGGAAGCCGAACCAGGTAGATGGAAGGTCACCGTGGAACGAATGATGGAGAAGGAAGGTCGTGTGGCGAAGCCTTCAGTGTAGTTGTCGGGTATTCCACCACCAGCGCGAACCAGCAGGCCCCCGAAGGGCCTGTTGAGGCGATGACGCTGTACACGGTGGAGGTGTTAGGCCGAACAGGAACGCCATGCTCCGCCACCGCCTCCCGTCCTTCCACCACATGGCGCCAGCAGGGCCCAGCGCCGTGCAAAGATCCCCAGCTGGACGTTGCGGACCCAGACGGAGGCCGCGCTGGCCCTTTCAGGATCTCTCTAAGTAGGACGCGGCGAGCCGAAGACAGGCAAGCTGACCACACGGCGACCAGGCCCACACCGTGTAGTTCTGGTTGGACGCAGTCCGAGACGGACTCCTTCTTCCTCCTGCTGCTGCACCTGGCGAACGGACAAGTATCAGCGACTCCGTAGGCCGGCACACATAAGACGGACCAACACGCCAATCAGAAAGGTGGGACCGGGGGATGTCTGAGGACCTACCTGGACGAGGCCACGCCTAGGAAGAGGGCAGCAGGAGAGCAACTGGAGTTTGGACAAGGTCTTCCTCAGCATGAGGACGCTGAACAGAGCCGTGATGAGGATCTTCAAGCTGGTAGGCAGCCCTGAGAGGAAGGACCAGGGAGAGACAGAGAAGCACAAGTCGAGAGACCACCACCAGAGAGACCAGCAAGTCAGAGAGGACAACCACAAAGCGATCTCAACAAGAGAGAGGACAGTAAAACGTAGGACAGTAGAGGAAAGGAAACTAACAGGACAGGACAGTAAGAGGAAGGAAAACAGACGTAGGGACAGTAAACAGCGAAGGACAGTAACACGCACATAGAGGACAGAAACCGTAGGAGAATAAACGTAGGACAGTAACAGAGGAGGGACAGTAGAGGACAGTAAACGTAGGACAGTAGGGGGAGGGGAGGACAAGAAAACGGTAGCGGAGAATAAACGTAGGACAGTAACAGTGTGAGGACAGTAAAGTAGTGACAGTAGAGGACATGTAACAGTTAGAGAACAGGTAACCGGATAGGAGAGTAGGGGACAGTAACAGTATTAAGGATGGGACAGTAAACAGGACTGGGGGTTGAGGACAGTAACGAGTAGGGTGTGCAGTACTCCGTCCCCTTCACTTGGAAGGTGGCCGCTGGCAGGTTGGAGATGGCCACGTACTGCAAGTGTGTTCTGCTGCGCGTGTAGATGAGAGAAGGAACGGCCAGCTTTCTCAGACGGGTGTCGGGTACTGGAGACGATGCTTGTCGTAGTAGGAACGAGCGCCATCGCCTTCCTTGTGTTACCTGGATACAGAGACACCCTTCAGAGAGCTGTCCTCCTCTCAGGGCTCCAGAGGGAGAACAGTCGCCACCTTTTCAACCATATACTGTTTTAAACATGATAAGACCGTTTTTTTTAAATGAAATCAGCCCATTTTAAGAGCCATTGAACCCATACCAAAATGTTTTAAGGTTTAAACATGGTTATTTGTCTAAAATGATCGTTAAACATAGTTATCTATGCCATTTTAATCACTTTAACTGAAAATAGTCCCCAATTTAGAGAGAAAAGGGTTAAAATAGGATAGGATGTTTTGCCCTTCTTCTCCCCAAAACGGTGTCCACTCTGGTTTGACGCAGGTTGTGTTATGAAGATAAAAAGAAATGCAATAAATAAGTCTGTTTAGGTTTGTTTGGTTTTAAAGATGGAGCCGCAGACAGGTATAATTTCAAGCCTGCTTCTCGGAAATTTAGGTGCTCTACTGAATCTAACTTTTGAATATCCTTTCTGGAGACCTGGAATATTTATCTCAAATGACATGGAGAGCTAACTACCTTAACCTAAACTAGTGAGAGTTAACTACGGACGTTCACTGACCTCTCTTCTGCACCAGGATGATGAGCAGGCAGGTAATGAGCTTAAGGACCTCCCGCCATGACGAACCGCTGACGTGGCGAAGAAGCGGTCGTCGCGGCAACGTGCGCACCGTAGCGGATGCTGAGGATGAGAGAGGCATTCTGGACCACGAGCACGGCCAGACTGGATGTACTTCAGCTTCCTCCTGTTGGCTGGGGAGCAGACAGCCACAGGAGAAACCAGTGATGATGAACATGAATAAATGTGTCACATATTGAATGATAACTATAATCCATGATGCCTATTCATATTGCGTGTGTAACACTTATTTGATTTTATATCACAAGACATCCCCTGATGACTTAATATTGTTGTTAAAGCACAGGTTATATAATGAAGTATTAATATCACAACGTGGACATGCATGTTGTCTAGTGATATCGTTTCCAATATATTCCATTCCATCCATCCATCCATCCATTGTCATCCGCTTAATCCGGAGTCGGGTCGCGGGGGCAGCAGTTGGAGCAGGGATCCCCAGACTTCCCTCTCCCCGCGACACTTCCTCCAGCTCTTCCGGGGGGACCCAAGGCGCGTTCCCAAGGCCAGCCGAGTGACGTAGTCACCTCAGACGTGTCCTGGGTCTTCCTCGGGGGCTCCTCCCGGTGGACACACCCGGAACACCTCACGAGAGGAGAGCATCCAGCAGGGGGCATCCTATACAGGTGGCCCGAGCCACTCAGCTGGCTCCTCTCGATGAGGAGGAGCAGCGGCTCTACTCCGAGCTCTTTCCGCGGGTGCCACGAGCTTCTCACCTCTATCTCGTATAGGGCTTTTTCACTGAGGCGGAGCCGGTGCTCCCGTGTGGCTCCCGGTGCTGACTAAGCTCCGGAGTTATATTCGTTTTCGATTGACCCAGGCGCCGGCTCCAGGAGCCAGAAACGGGGTGCTCCTCTAGCACCACTTCAGAGTGGTGTTTAAGCGGAGCTATCCGCAGCACTCCTACGTCATGGGGGAAGGGGGAGGGATTTACGGGCCTACAAAAAAGCGACTTGAGCAGCAATCCCTTTTCGCGCGCTGTAAAACTAACAATGCCTGTAACAAGACGGTTAGCACGGTTCGCTACGACGAGTCATCCATCTCTTTGTTGTTATGTTCTCCTCTCTCCGACAGCGGTTTATATTCCGACACAAGCGGCTTCTCGCGCGATTTGATGACGTGAACGCCGTGGCTCGCGCGCGTGGCGCTTTGATGACGCAACGCCGAGGCTCCAATTTGGCTCTTTGTAATGGAAAACGGAGCAAGTTCCTGGAAAGCTCTGGCTCCAGCACCAACACAAGCGCTCCAGCTCCGAACTAGCTCTCGGTGCTTTGCGTGGAAAAAGCGCCTAAAGGGAGGCGCCCCGCCACCCTGCGGAGGAAACTCATTTCGGCCGCTTGTATCAGGGTGGATCTCATCCACCCCCGATGCCTTGCCACTGAGGAGCTTCCGGACTACCTCAGTGACTTCAGCTTGGGTGATGAATGAATCAACCTCTGAATCCTACAGCCTCTTGCGTCCTCGGACGGAAGGCGTGCCAGTGGGATTGAGGAGATCCTCGAAGTATTCCTTCCAGCGTCCGACGTATTCCCAGTCGAGGTCAACAAGCTCCCCTCCTCCACTGTAAACAGTGTTGGCGCGAGCACTGCTTCCCCCTCCTGAGGCGTCGGATGGTTTTGCCAGAAATTTATCGCTGGAGGTCCCGACCGGTAGAGTCCTCCTCCATGGGCCTCCCCAAACTTTTCCCCAGACCCGAGTTATTTGCTTCGCGTGCAGTGGACCGCCGGGCTGCGTCCGCTTGGCCTGCCCGGTAGGGCTGGGCGATATTGGACAAAATCTTATATCACCGATATGAGTAATTTTTATATCACGATATGGATTATATCTATCACGGATATGGTATTTTTGGAAGTAAATATAAAATAATAAATGGCTTAAAATAACCATCACTTTCACATTTGATCAGTTTTCTTTTATTTTCTTGTATTTCCTCCCGTGGCACCAACTGTCACGCGACATGCTTTGGCAACTATAGTTTTCTGTTCATTGTCGGCCTTTTTAAAATTCAAAGAACTTCCAAACAACAGAAGACGCACCCTTTTTTAGAAACCAAGTTCTTCCTCTTCCGTTCGTGTTGCAATAATTGGGATGCCTCCGGCTTCGCCTGCTCGGTAGGGCATAGTGGCAAAACTTTCACTTTCCTCCGCCATGATATCCTTGCCTTCCTTCACCTCAAATTACACGTGCAGGTTACGTTAACTGAAAGCACATTGTGTCTGGTGAAGTTTCTTCTTTCTGGGAATAGTTAAATGTCTTACAGATAAGCACTTCTGCTTGCAGGGCCCCGTTGTTGGCGGTGATGGAAACTGCAGTTAACTGCAGTTCCATCCACCGCCATTTTTTAATTTTTTTTTCTCTCTTTGGTAATAAACGATATGGCCAAATCTCTCCCGGTAGACACTTTCATATCGGTCGAACGGTATGATATCGTCATATCGCGCCAAGCCTACCTGCCGGTACCCCGTCAGCTTGCCTCGGAGGTCCCCCGAGCTAGCCAGGCTCGGTAGGACTTCCTTCTTCAGCTTGACAGCAGCATCCCTTACTTCCAGGGTCCACCACCGGGTTCGGGGGATTAACCGCCGCGACAGCAGCGCGGAGACCTTACGGCCACAGCTCCGGACGGCCGCGTCAACAATGGAAGTGGAGAAACATGGTCCATTCAGACTCAATGTCTCCGGCTTCCCTCGGAATCTGGTCAAAGCTCTCCCGGGAGGTGGGAGTTGAAGACCTCCCTGACAGGGGATTCTGCCAGACGTTCCCAGCAGACCCTCACGATACGCTTGGGTCTGCCAAGTCTGACCAGCTTCCTCCCCTGCCAGCGGATCCAACTCACCACCAGGTGGTGATCAGTTGACAGCTCAGCCCCTCTCTTCACCCGAGTGTCCAAGACATACGGCCGGAGATCAGATGACACTACAAAGTCGATCATTGACCTCCGGCCTAGGGTGTCCTGGTGCCACGTGCACTGATGGACACCCTTATGCCTGAACATGGTGTTCGTTATGGACAAACTGTGGCTAGCACAGAAGTCCAATAACAAAACACACCGCTCGGGGTTTCAGATCGGGGAGAGGCCGTTCCTCCCAATCACACACCTCTCCAGGTAACACTGTCGCTGCCCACCAGTGGGCATTGAAGTCCCCCCAGCAGAACGATGGAGTCCCCGGGTTGGAGCACTTTCCAGCACCCCTCCCAGGGCCTCCAGGAAAGGCCGGGTACTCTGCACTGCCGTTCGGCCCAATAGGCCGAGACAACAGTGAGAGACCTAGCCAGCGAACCCACTGATTAAGAATGGAATTCAAACATATTATGTAGTTATACTACACAAAAGCACAACTTTCTCTCGCTGAACACCGCCAGACAACAACTGCTGCCCAGACAGAGCTCTCCACGTCCACACACAAACAGCGTCCAAAACCTTGATCGTGAACCGACAGACTACCTTGGATATAAGGTAGTCTGACGTCAAGAAAAGACGCCCCCCTTTGACCAGCAGAGTGGCGTGTTTACGGTAGTATTTTTGTGGTGAAAGGCAAAACATAGGACATTTTTTCTCTAGAAATGGGGATTTATATTTCAGTTACAGCAGCGATAAAATGGCCTAGATTACTATGTTAACGATCATATAAAACAAATTAAAGGTATTAAGAAACAAAATAAAATATGGGTTTTGGGTTCAATGGCTCTTTTAATATTAACGCTAGACATATGTGTGTGTGGAATATGAAATTAATTTTCAACCCTACACCAATGATGTGTACAAAGTTGCCCACTCAGGAAATCTGCCAAGTTAAGCAGGTGTTTCTCGTGTGTGCCAGTGTCTTTTGTGTTGAGAAACAGGTGGAATTTTTACAGCCAGGTGTGAGTGACTCTCCAACATGAGAATGACCATGGCCACGTCATCAGAGGGAACAGAATGGGTGTGGAACGGGATTGACTTTAACCACCAGGATTTACAGGTCTGCTCCGTTAAACGACATTACAACTTTGATGGCCTTGTTGGCATCTACCAATGGTTTTAAAATCTACCACATAATACCTCGTATAGTATACGAGTCTAGAAACGTACAGAGAGTACAGAGTTAATCTATTCATTTTCAGTCTATACATCACAACGAGTTAAACTAGCTCAGCAGGCGACATATAGGGCACCTTCCTTCAATACATCACTAGCGAGTAACCTTCAATACAACACTAGTTAACAAAAAGTTACCTTCAATACAACACTTAGTTACCTTCAATACAACACTAGTTAACACAAGTTTACCCGTCAATACACATACATTACTAACATGATATACCGTCAATACGACACTGATTACCACAAGTTGCCTCCAATACAACACAAGTTAACACTAGTTGTTACCTTCAAGACAACACTAGTTACTTTCAATACAACACTAGGTACTTCACTACAACACTAGGTACTTCACTACAACACCAGTTACTTTCAATACAACACTAGTTTACTTCAATGCAACACTAGTTACCTTCAATGCAACACTAGTTACCTTCAATGCAACACTAGTTACCTTCAATGCAACACTAGTTACCTTCAATGCAACACTAGTTACCTTCAATGCAACACTAGTTAATATGGGTTACCTTCAATAAAAAACTCGTTAACATGAGTTACCTTCAACACACTTTTCAACACTAGTTAACATAAGTTACCTTCAATGCACTTTTTAAACACTAGTTAACCCGGGTTACCTTCATTCGGTCTTCGACCAGCTCCGACTGCTGGAACGCTGCCTGCCGCCATGTTGACTACGAGCCGCTGGCTGGCTGACGTGTTAGCGGGCTAATGAAGTGCCTAGCAGGCTAACGACGTGCTAGCAGGTTGAAGAAGTGCTAATAGGCTAACGACGTGCTAGCAGGCTATTGACGGACTAGCAGGCTATTGACGGACTAGCAGGCTATTGACAGGCTATCGGGCTACAAGCAGAGCTAGCAGGCCACCTCCTCTGCTAGCCTCAACAGCTTTATAAACACACGTAGCGACACAAGACTGGCTCTGTCCCACTCCTCATTCCCGGGACGACGGGGGGGGTTCCAGCCCGGCCGGATCATCCATCCCGGGGCTAAAACACTTTGATGCCGCAACACAGCCGTTCCTTGTTCGCCTTCCAGGATGCAGGTAGGTAGAATCTTGATTGGTTGGTCCATACGGCTGGGCTGGAAACTGATTGGATGGCGGCCCGGTCCCGCCCACTGGCTCTATCTATCGGCAACACACCACGAGAGGAGTTTTGACTTCGGACGTGCCGGGACTTCATCACTCTGCTGGCTGCTCCACTAGTGATAGTGAACCGTTTAGAAGTGTTGACACTCCTCTCGTTGAAGCCCGCCACGATCTGACACACCCAAACGAACCAGTAGAACTAGTGACAGTAGAACTACTAATAGTAACAGAACTACAACTAGTGATATAAATACTCATAGTGACAGAAGAAGTAATAGTGATAATATGACTAATATTGATATTACAGCAATAGTGACAGTAGAACTACCAATAGTGATATAACTACTAATAGTTACAGCAAAAATAATAGTGATAGTACGACTAATAATGATATAACTACTAATGGTGATGGTATAACTAATGGTGATAGTACAACCAACAGTGATATAACTTATAGTTATAACACTAATAATAGTGACAGTAGAAGTACTAATAGTGATATAACAAAAAATAGTGATAGTATAACCACTAATAGTGATATAACTATTAACAGCGATAGTATAACAAGTAATAGTGATAGAACTACTAATAGTGATAGAATTACTAACAGTGACAGTACTGACGTGTATCCAGTCTTCGCATCAGAACAGAACAAAACTAAAAGGCCCAACTGGTTTTCAAGAAACATCGTCCTCTTTTTATTCCAAGAAAAAAAAAGTATTTTCATCCCAAACAGGAAAATAAAATAAAACAAACTTATATTATTAATAATAATAACAATGATCAATTATTAAGAGGATAAGTATGACAAATCATTCTATTGTCTTCTCTATGATGTGATTGGTCATGGTCAATAGACATGCAGCTAAATAAGACCCATGATGATGAGGATGGGGAAGATGAAGAGAAAGTTCGTGTTCCTGTATGTGTGATCTTGGGGGGGGGGGGTCTTGCCGTTGATAGGTAATGGTAAACACACACAACCAGGTACAGTTAGACACACACCTGTCTAACCCGGTAGACACACAACTTTCTAACCAGGTAGACAAACACCTGTCTAACCAGGTACACACACACCTGTTTAACAAGTTAGTCTGGCTGGCCTTTCTGCAAGATGTGTCTAGTTTAAAGGGTTTTCTCTGCTAGCTATGGGTATACTTCGATCAATAACGGCCCACAAGATATGAAAGGAAATACTGTTGAAGTTTCAGACTCCATCACAACATACAATTATTGGACCATTTCTGTAGTGTTTGTATTACTTTGGGATAGCAAATACCCATAGTCTCGTGCCGTGTATATAAGGTATAAGCCAGTTGGCAATGAAACTAGCACATCCAAGACTATTTGCTTCAGCGAACTCGGTTATGTAATACTTAAGTACTCAGACATCGATATTCTTCTAGCTTTGGCAACTCAGAAAAAATGGTGATGGTGTTCGTCATCTTGCTAGCCTAAATCAGCTAGCTAGTGACAGTTAGTTAGCTCACATTAGGCAGAGTTAACTAGCCCACGTCATCAAGCTAGCTGACCCCGCTACCCTCAGATAGCAAGCGGTGTGTGCTAGTGTGAGCGTGGCCTGGCTGTGGCGTGCGTAACATTTAACTGCCATCCAATCGGCGGTAAGACCCTCTCCCGTCGCAGAGGTTGAGCTGAACAAAGGGGGGGGCGAAGTCTTATCAGTCTGAGCCCCTATTGGCTCGGAGAAGTGTCAGTAATGAATGGATGAACCGAGATGTTGCGTTCCAAACAACATGTTTATTATTCACCATGTCCCTCTCTCGCTGTGTGTGTGTGTGTGTGTGTGTGTGTCTGTGTGTCTGTGTGTCTGTGTGTGTGTGTGTGTGTGTGATGAGGTCAGAGGTCGTGGCTGCTCGTCATGGTGCGTGGTTGATGTGTGCGTTGTGTGAGTCTATCAGCTGCTGTCGGGGGAGGCGTCTCTCTCGCGGTGCAGCGTGGTCCCCTGGGGCAGCATGGTGTCCATGTACTCCTGCTGGGACACGGCCAGTACAGAGGCCAGGATCTCATCGTCCTCCCAGTCCGTCAGCCCTGCACACATCGCACAGTAAAGTACACGTTAATACACATTATGCACACATAGTACAGGTTACAGTACACATCATACACACGGTACACTTTAGAGTCCACGTTTATACACACAGTGCACTTTAAGAGTACACACATAACGTAATATATACTTTATAGTACACGTTAATAGACACACACGACATGTCGCAGTAGACGTTAAGACACGTTACAATTAGGGATGCACCGAAATGAAAATTCTTGGCCGAAACCGAAAACCGAAAATGAGGAAACCAAGGCCGAAAACCGAAAGAAATTATGCCAATTATTAGTTATTATTGCTTTTTTGTTTTGTTTTATATAATATATATATATTTATTAGGTAGCCTATCTATTAGGTGTGTGTGTATATACACACACACACTCACACACACCTAATAGATAGGCTAATATTACGTTGGAACGCGCAAGACTGGTAACCATAGCAACGCCGGTAAACAAACCCCGTGAAGCCCAACCCCCACGAGAGCTCCCCGCGCTACGGCCACCCGGAGGCGCACAGAGCTTTTGGCCGTGATATTATATATACAATTATATTATAGCATTAAATATAGAACGTTATGAGAAAGACACTGTCACCGAGAATTGGCCGCTGCCAGACGCTGTCACCGAGTGTGAGAGGAGAGCTGACGGAGAAGATGGCGGTTGACCTAGGCCCCGCTTACACGAGGACGCTTGCGAGTAAAAACGACAAAATATTTTATCGGAAGTGCCGGTGGCCGAAAATTCGGTGCATCCCTAGTTACAATACCGTTAATACACTCAGTACACGTTAGAGGAAACGTTAATACCTGTTAAGAGTACACGTTTATACACAGAACACGTTAATACACATGTATTAACGTGTACGGTTCGTGTATTAACATGTTCTATAACGTGTAATGTCTATTAATGTTAATACACAAGGTACACTTTAATACACACAGTACACGTTTCAGGACACATCAGAGTACATGTTAATACACATTTAAATACATGGTGATACACATTATAGACACAGTACATGTTAAGGTACAGGTCAATACAAACAGTAGCCTTTTAAGTATACCTTCATACACACAGTACACATTTAAATACACATTATAAACACAGTAGACATTAGTATACTATACACTCTAATACACATCACATACATTCATGTCACATGAATGTTTGTACTGTGTGTTAATACACACAGTACGGTTTCAAATACACATCATAAACACACGTTATACACCCCACAGTACATGTTTGAATACAAATTATACACGCAGTCCAATATACATTGAAATACAGAGACACTAAGAAACAACACACAGACACATAAACAATAACACACAAACACATCCAAATAGAATACACACATAATAAAGACACACACACACACACACAGAACCAATAACACACACAATAATCACATTAGAACAAACACATTACACATAGAAACAATAACCCCCCCCCCCCAACACACACACACACAAACAAACAATACCCCACACACAAATCCAATTAGAATACACACATTACAATGCACGCACACATCACATTAGAACACACACATTGTTACACACAGAAACAATAGAACACAAAGCTCACATTAGAATACACACAGTACACGTTAAAGTAAACCTAAATACACAACACACGTTCAAATCACCCTAATACACATTTGAAAACCAGTACACGTTAAAGTACACCTTAACACGCATAATACGTTGAAATCCACATTATAAACACAGTTAACGTAATTTACCCCACTTTACATTTTAAATACAAGTTATACACAGTCCAACTGTGCTGTATGTTAGGGATGGGTCGATAGTCGATACCATCGACGATAGATGGATTCCATCGGCGATCGCCTCAAGTTGCCGATAATTTTTTTTAAATAATTCATTAATTTTTTTTTTTTTTTAGAAAAACAGCGCTGTGGTAGCTATTTTTACAACTTAAAAAGCCCCGCAATTTGTAATTGAAGTTAACTGGCACAAGTGGAAACTCTTTGTAGCGCTGACCTGCCGTTTTCACTCACTGCTACGAGATGAGAGGGGAGGGGCTCGAAACCTACCGGTCTGCTCGCACGGCGAAATGACATCACACCCCGCTGCACCAATTCCGGGTCACAGCTGTGGTACATTAGCTGTGTTTCGAAATTGTTCCCGATTCACTCACTCACTATTCCCAATATAGTGCTCATGATATAGTGCACTACATGGGGAACGAACAAACGAGAGTTCGGACGCTACGCTGAACCTTTCTAAACGTCATTTGTGTCAGTAAATGCGCCGGATATTTGTGTGACGCAGACAGATGCGCCCACATCATGTAAACAAACCGGGCACTCACGAGGAAAGCTGGAGGTGGTATTGAATGTTAGATTTCCTTGATCAAGGTTTTGCTTATTAATTTTGAATGTTAAATTTTCTATGTTAAATCCCAAATAAATGGTTGACATTTCTAAATGAAAGCCGGAGACTCCATCATTAAATGTATTCGTTTTCGCAGTTATTCAGCTTCATCTTCTCCTCCGGAAAAACACGACCCCATTGCATTGTGGTATACGGGGGTAACACCCGTATACCACACCCGTGTACATCGTATGTACACTCAAATTTTGGGTATTGCACTATAGTAGTCCACTGTAGTATATAGTGCATGAAATTAACCAGTGAGAATTCGAACACCACTACGAAATGGTGAGCACCCTATATAGCGCACTATATCCGTCAGATATGGAACGATTTCGAACACAGCTCGTGTGTCATCATGACAGCGCCGTCAGCACCGACGTATCAAAACTTAAATCAGCGGAGGCTCACGCTGGTCCAAGGGGAAGACCATCCTTATCGTTTTTAAGAGAAAAATAAAACTGCAATTTTTTTCAAAGTGATAAATTATTATTATTATTATAAAATTATTATAAAGTTGCCCCCCCCCATAGTATCGACCATCGGCGATCGCTAGGGGGCGCTATCGGACGATGGAAGCTTGTAGACGATTGCCCAACCCTACTGTGTGTATAATTATTAATCTGATATGAGTTACATATCAGAATACACACACACATACACATTATTACACACAGAAACAATAACCCAGACACACATCAAATTAGAATACACACATCACATTTCCACACACACACACACACACACACACACACACACACACACAATATAACACGCAAACACCTCACATTAGAATACACAGAAAACGCACAGAAACAATAACACACAGATCACATTATAAAACACACATCAAAACACACAGATCACATTAGAACACACACAACATGAGGGGACGTTGTGTAGAGGACCCCCACGCCCAGCAGAGGACCCCCCCACACACCTCAACCACTTATTTGAAAAAAAACGTGTGTGTGTGTGTGTGTGTGTGTGTGTGTGTGTGTGTGTGTGTGTGTGTGTGTGTGTGTGTGTGTGTGTGTGTGTGTGTGTGTGTGTGTGTGTGTGTGTGCGCGCGCTCGGTCTGTGTTAGCACGCACGCACGTGTGTTTGTAAGGGTGTTTGTGAGCGTCCAAGGGCGTGTGCGGCTGTGTGTGAGCGTGTGTGTGCGTCCGTGTGTGTGAGGGGTTGTGTCTTACCAAACGCTGTGGGAGACATCTCCTGCATGATGGCTCTGTACTCCAGGTGGTGACGGCTGGGGTTACTAGGACCTGAGACAGGGAGACACACAGGGTGAGACAGGTAGGTGCACACAGACAGGTCAGACCGACAGGTAACAGTCTCGAACAACAGGTTCTGTCTCGTGTGTGTGTGTCTCATGTGTGTGTCTGTGTGTGTCTGTGTGTGTCTCTGTGTGTGTCTGTGTGTCTGTGTGTGTGTGTGTGTGTGTGTGTGTGTGTGTGTGTGTGTGTGTGTGTGTGTGTGTCTCTCTCACCTGGTGCACAGGGAGAGGGGGGCTTGTTGAGGCTGAGGCCCGCCCCCGTTGGGGAGGGTGGTTTGTTGGTGGTTGACGGGGCGGTTGCTAGGTCAGAGTGGGAGGGGTCAGAGTCCCGTTGCCTCGGTGACCGGGCGCTCCAGTCGTCCAACCCGCTGGACGCCGCCGCCGTCGCTGAACTACAGGTAGCACTAGCCTTACGGGGCTACACACACACACACACACACACACACACACACACACACACACACACACACACACACACACACACACACACACACACACACACACACACACACACACACACACACACCTATAAATATATATAAATGCATATACATATGTATGACCTAGGGCTGTAACGAATTTTCCCCATCTTCCTGCTTTTTGCTTTTATTGCAAAATGGATCCCGAAGGAGAGTGTTGTCAAACAGGTGGTCAAACAGAATTGGGCGATTGCCCACAGCAATGATAACTTTCTCCTCCATTTTTAAATCCCCCGCTGACGGCCGGCTTTTTGACATATCCATGGGCGTCAGTTTGATTTGAAATGTGCTGGGGACTCATTCGGAAGTACATTTTCAGAAGTGCTGGGTACAATGAGGATGCACTCTTTTTTCTCTCTTTAGTGTCGCCGGTAATGAAAGGTTCTGAAAGACGGCATATCCTAATTACTAAGGAATAAAATGTATACAAAATCTGTCTGGCAGGTTTTATGAAGAAAACGTTTCCAAAAAGCATCGGACATATGACCCACTATGTTCTGCTCCATATCCAATGTTGACAACGTTATGATATGGCTAAGCTAACAACATAAACAAGAGGAGCTAGTAAAGGAAATTAACTGCGTGTTTAAGTTCAGAAGGGCCAAACGTGTGGCTACACACAGCACTACAAAAGTCGTCAAGATTGAAAAAGAAAAAAATATTTGTTGCACAGCTGAACGCTGCATCACATCATGAGCTGGCTGTTCTCAAATCACACATTCAGGCATTCTGACCAAAACACATGCACCTCCCCACCAATTATTCCAAGAATTCAAGCAAAGCAAGAATGACCAAAAGTCACTTTGTGTCAACAAGTGACTGACTCCTCAATTGCAAGTTAAAACAGCCGACCACTTGAATACAAAAAACACAAAACGCCTTGCCACAGCACCAGCAAATCTTAGGCAATAAATATCGCGACTTACCTTTATTTATGTGGCGGTGGTCTGCAGATGCATCCCGTGGTGTAACCTACCACATCCATTTAGTTCAACAGGTTATCGTTCTGATACTGTCCATGGTACTAGCAATCTGCTCTGGTGCTTTTTACCCATGTATTCAGACTAAAATGACTTGATTGTCTGATGCCTCATCATCCCAGCCAAAGAGTATTGGTATTATTTGTAATGGCCTACTTGCCAAATCGAAAAAATAACTTCACAAAGTGTGTACTTTTCTAATGTATTTGTTATCATTCGTAGCGTTGATCAGCAGAGAAATAGTTCGCCAAAGTCGATGACGTCGCTTTGCAACCGAATACGGTTAAAATAAGCCCCGACAGGTCGAACAGGACCCTAACGCGCAGCGGAGGTGTCTTGCTGCCCACTGAAGGGGCTTAATTTCGATAATGACCGGCGACGTTGTATACATCATCCCGTTTATTACACGGCTACGTGCCAAAACGAAAAAAATACTTCTCACGGTGTGTCTTTTTACAATTATTATCTGTTACCCAGCATTCGTAGTGTTGATCAGCAGAGAAATAGTCCGCAAAGACGTTGACGTCGCTTAGCAACCGAAGACGCTGTGTTTGAAAAGTTACCGGACTCCTTGAGGAGTGATACCAGAGACGTCATTATAGGCAAAAAGTCCTTTGTTTTCCATGCCCATGCAATGGAACGGAGCGTTTCACGGCATTGAGAAGACCCGTGTAATAATCCATAATAATTCAACTCAAATTTTTTTTAATTATTTTTTTTTATAAGTGGTGGGGACAAAATTAAGCTTTACGAAATCTGGTGGGGACGCGTCCCCGGCGTCCCCGGCGTAATCGACGCCTATGGACATATCCACGTGTTGTTGGTATGTCAAAGAGTATCCCGGGTTGTATTACAAAGGCGATTTCTTTGGAGACTAAGTAGCGTAACAGTAATGTATTTGCACAACCACAATCTGATTGGCCGACGGATCCGTCGCTGCCTGAAAAGTTCAACAATTCTAGACTTTTCCGACAGAACGGACGGACCCACAATGCATTTCGAGAGTGCCCCATGCAAAGTCAGTGAGATCCGTCGACGGACGGAGGTAATGTGAATGTAAGGTAACAGCCAAGATGATTCCGAGGGATGTTTTTAGAAGAAAACTATCCCCACAGAAGGGTTGGGAATGGACTATGTTCAAAATGAAAGATCATTAAAAGGCTCTTTAAGTTCAGCCATAAAAAAACGTTTGCACTTAAATGCAATGTGGCACTTTATTCTTTGTTTTAAAAATTGATTTGTTTTTGTTTTAAATATCCGAAAGAGCAAAGAAATAAAATTATGAAATTATAATGAAGTTGTTTTTTGTGAATTGATGTGAATGTAAGAGGTTGCGTTAAATGGGCATATGATATCGTCTCATATCGATCGCATGCCCCTGAAACGAATCGAAATCCTATCTCGGCAAACTTTTGATATATATCGTATTGTTGTCCAATTAATCGATTTAATATAGTATCGTGATGAAACCAGAGATTTACACCCCTAATATGACCAGTGACAGGCTATTAGGTAGAGACCAGGTGTAGAGACCAGGTGGTAGAGACCAGTGACATGCTACAGGTAGAGACCAGGTGGTAGAGACTAGTTGCTAGGGACCAGGGGCTCACCTGGCGGGCCTGCTTCTCCTGGTCCTGGAGCCACTGCAGGTAGGACTCGCGGGCCACCTGCTCCTCGATGGCCTCGTTGGTGGCCTCCCAGTCCGTCGCCCGCTTCTTGTCCTCCAGCATCTGCTGCTCGATCCACGACTCCTCCGACGTCTTGATGGCCGACTTCATGAGGGACGTGTCTGCGTACTGAACACACAGGACCTCATCAAACCGCCGTGTGTGTGTGTGTGTGTGTGTGTGTGTGTGTGTATGTGTATGTGTGTATGTGTGTGTGTGTGTGTGTGTGTGTGTGTGTGTGTGTGTGTGTGTGTACCCCGGGTTTGAAGGCAGGCAGGCCCAGCCCCACCCCTATCGTGGCCTTGTTGGGGTTCACCACGGAGTTGTAGTGGATGTTTCTGTGGTAGCTCACTCTGATTGGCTCGTCCTTGTTCTGGTGGATACCATGGAACGTGTTGATTGGTTCTGAAGCAGGAAGTTAAAATGGTGCATTAAAAGGCAGGTAGATTAGAGAGACAGACCCACAGACAGGCAGACAAACAGGCAGACAGACCTGTGCCGTCCTGGTAAACCTCTACCGGCCGGTTGTACATCTCAGCCATGGCTTGCATCTCGATATGGTTGCCATGGCAGTTGTTTTTCCTCTTCCTGTTGATGTAGGAGGTGAAGTCCTCTGTCACGTAGTTAGAGAAGTAATCGGCATTCTTCATCTGTAGGAGCACAAACAACACAGCCGTCATCTCCTCCACCTCCCTTGCACCTCCTCAGTCACACCTCCACCTCCTCCTCCACCCCCTCCTCCTCATAACCATTAGGCTGGGGGACTCACCAGGTAGTCCATACAGTGTTTACGAACCACTTCGTGCATATCCTGATCCCCATACACCTGGTCAGCTGGTAGACGCACAGACAGGTAGAGACACAGACAGGTAGACAGGAAGAAACACAGACAGGTAAACAGGAAGAAACACAGACTAGTTAATAAACAGGAACAATACTACCTGGCAGATACAGTGTGTGCGCGCTTGTGTGTGTGTGTGTGTGTGTGTGTGTGTGTGTGTGTGTGTGTGTGTGTGTGTGTGTGTGTGTGTGTGTGTGTGTGTGTGTGTGTGTGTGTGTGTGTGTGTGTGTGTGTGTACTCACCTACTGCTCTGAACAAACAGGCGCCATCTTCCTTCATCTTTTTAATAACAAAACCCTTCTTCTCTCCAAGGGTCTTCTCAAACCAGTGTTCCTGCTACACAAAACACATATACAGTGATAGTTAATCAGTGATCCGCTGATCAACTTGAAAGACGGCAGCCAATCACTAGACTCAAAACCGAGTGTGCACAAGACGTGCTGCCATTGGTTCAGTTACTGAGGCGTGAAGTGAACCTGCTTTAACGTGATTCATCTGGACTCACAATAAGGCAGACTCACCTCCCCCTAGAAGAGCTTCTGTTGCCCTGTTAGGATCGAGATAACCACCCTCCCCTTAACAAGCTAGACTTGTGGTTCTCCACACATCCACAACCCAAGTCAGTTGAACTACTTCAAGAATCTTTAATCTGACAGGACATGGCTGCTTTCTGCTTCCTGTGAGACTAACCGGCCATTTCTCTGCTCTGAGGGGAGGCGTTACATTGAGGTTATGTAGAGCCATCTCTATGTCCCTAACGCTGTACGTTAGGTTAAGGAGTCTAACGATGTACGTTAGGTAGGTCTGGGTAAAAACATCGATTCATCAATGCACTGCAATTTATTTTTCCTTGATTCAATTACGATTCAGAATTTTTTTGAAATAGATTATTTCCATTAAAAAAAAATTAAAAAAGAAGCATACATTGGAATCTAGAAGCGAGTATTCCTAAATGTACATGCCCTTTTACATTTGTCCATGTTATGATTATTACTTTTATGCTGCAAGTTTAGCTCAGGAACAATACTATACAATTGTGTATTTCCCTTTTTGCTAGTTAAAGCACAATAAAATGGTTAATTCATTTAGAAATGGTTAATTCTAAATAATATTTAGGTATTTTTGTCATCTGCACGTATTATTGAATCGATATCGAAGCAATTGGATCAATATCAAATCGAAATCGAATCGAATCAAGACCTAAACAATCAAATAGAATTGAATGTTAAGGTTAAGGTTATGTAGAGCCATCCTCTATGTCTCTAATGCTGTAGATTAGGGTGAAGGGTCTCTAACGCTGTACGTTAGGCTGATGAAGAGCCATCTTCATGTCTCTAACTCTACATTAGGGTTAAGGAGAGCCAAACGATGCAGCCACAGTACGTTCATGTCAACCAAGTTCCTACAAGGTGAAGCAAGGCATTGTTAAAGCTAGACTTCCTCACAGCGCGGTCCACTGTGAGCTGGTGAAAGGAGCTCCTTTCACGGGTAAGGTCGTCACAGAGTCGTTGTTTCGCAGATCAGGATAGGCTTCCTTTGCTGGTTAGTTATGTTGTTTGATACTAGTAGATTTGGCTCAATATAGTCGTTGTGATACTCGATACAAAACTAAATAAATAAAACAAAAATATTAGCATATCCATGTAGCCTATAGCAAACGCTGCTGATCGCACCATCTTCATAACATGAAGTGTCTCCACACTTAAAATATAGTGATGACCAATGAGCTGTCAAATACAGACTCACTGACTCCTCATTCACTAGTTGTTTTACATTTAAACACTTGAACACTTGAAACGGTCAGAAAACTAAACCAAACTAAACTCTGTATTGTTCACTCTTAACTTGTCCTAACTAAACTCCATGCTTCAACATGACACCTAGCCTAACCATCTCCAACCCAACAGCTAAACAAACCATACCTTATCATACACCTAAACTAAACATCGCTCAACTATCCATCTCTGTCTTAACACCTAAACTAACCATCTCTAACCTAACACCTAAACTAACCATGTCTAACCATACACCTAAACTAACCATCAACATAGTTTTATTTATATTTTTTGTAAAGTTAACCATTAAATTATTATGCTAGTCGCAGTGGTCATTTATGTCAAATATAAACATTGACTCCTCCGTTATCCCTCCATCATTCTATCTCTCCTCTCGCATCCCTTCATCATTCTGTCTCTCCTCTATCGTCCCTACACCATTCCCTAGTCTTTTATCTAAAATTTAGTATTTATAAAGTTAGTTTATATGTATTAATATATATGTAGCGTGAACTAAACATTTATCACTAGTAAGTATTAATGTTATATAATTAAAATTATTTTAATTATGGGAGTTATATATAACATCACCCAGACATGCTCCCTGGTAATTGTAACATAATACTCTGTATTTAATACACTATCTAACCATCGCTGCTCTCTGACCCCAATGCATAGCCCTCCACTAGTGGTAAATCAGCCCGTACCTGCTCAACCGTCGCCGGATCAACCGACTGCAGCCGAGCGGCATTCTCATACTCGTCTTCGCTGTTGTTTCCACCGGCTCCTTCTTCCGTCTCTCCGCCGGACCCAATGCTTCCTTGGCCGGTCACCCCGGGCTGACCTCCCCCGGTGAGAGCGGCCACTCCGCCGGAACAAGTGCCTGCCTGTCGCCGCCGCTTGCTAAGCCCAGGCCCCGAGCAGCAGCTGCTGATCCCACCTCCACACCCAGCCCCGGCCGACACCACCACTTCACCCCGTGAACCAGCCGCTATTCCGCCGCTGTTGTCTCTCCCTTCGCCCGGTCCTACGGGAGACCCCGAGCCGCCAGGCTGGGGAGAGGCCTGCTGCGGCCGAGAACTAGCCTCGATGCTACGCCTGTCCTCCCTGGCGGAGGCCGGGGCGGGCTGGTAGGACCACGGGGGCGGAGAAGCTCTGGGCCGGGCTCCGGTCCGGGGGTGCGGATGCTGGTGTGGGTCGGAACCGCTCCGGCGGTCGCTGTCGTCGGCGTGATCCGAGACCCCGACGGCGGAGCCGGGCTTCTTCTTCGGGAGGATCGTCATGGTGGTGTCGGGGGGGGGGGGGGGGGTCAAAGAGGTGACGAGTCCTCCCTTTCTGGAGCTAAATCTTCGGCTTCTCCGCCTCCGAGCCACGCGGTCTCGTGAACTGATCGACCGTAGACCGTTAGGCGACGGAAAACCCCGTTGAACGCCACTAATTGATCGGTTTTCGAGGTGAACGGAGAACAAAAACAACCGGAGCCGTCCCGCAAAACATCAACACCGTCTGACGTCACTTCCCGGTTGCAGCGCCGCGTTTCACGTCGGGCCGTCAGTCGTTCTGCCTAGCAACCAGCCTCCTGCTAAGCAACCAGACATGAAGAACAAAGGATTATTATTATTATTGTTTATATATTGTTTTGTTTGGTATAAACTATTACTGTTATTAAGGATTCTTATGTTGTTATCATACAACTACAAAGACAACATTATAGGCTATTTTTAAATGTAAAGCCTACAAGTACACGATACCTTTCACTAGTGATCCAGACTTAACAGCTACTTCTCATGTTAACCGCTATGCATAACAATGATGATAATACCTAAACCCAAGAATCCATTATTATAGCTTAATATAATAACTAAGACTAAGAATACCTAAATATTACTGATAATAATAACTCATTATAACTAGGACTGCGAACAGCCACAGAGGTATCCAAAGCGACCAGCCCTCATGACACTCACGACCCCTCACTGTGACGTCATGACCCCTCACAGCCCTCATGACCCCTGACTGTGACGTCATGACCCCTGACTGTGACGTCATGACCCCTCACAATCCTCATCACCCCTCACTGGGACCTCATCAGCCCTCATGACCCCTTACTGTGACGTCATGGGATTAGACAATCGTTACAAAACGTTATGCCCCACTTAAGGGAGGTGTCCTCTATATTCATGGCAGGCTTCCAGTTCCTGCAACCTTCTGAGGCAGATTTTTTTGCCTTAGTGCTTTGCGTAGCATTTATTTAAATGGCCACTGTAACGTCATTGTTGTTGTTATTGAGCCCAAACTTTGCACTTTTGAAGGGGGTATATGATATAATATACTGTATCATATGAAATTATATTAAATGCTAGTTTCGATCAATACTATGAAAATACGATATATAATATGAAGATATATATAGGCCTACTCCGAACAACGATAGATAATAGGAACATGTGATATATTATTTGAACATATATGATATATAAAATGAAGTATATTATCATAAAGACCATGAACATATGATATATAATAAGAACATATGATGTATACACGAACGTTTGATATAAAATATAAACATACATGAAATAAAATATAAACAAGTTGATATGTGATATATGACATGAACAGCCATTCTCAAGATTCGTGTCTATTGTTTTTATTATATCAAGGTGTTCAATGCTCAGTGTCTGTGGTGCATATGGATAACATTTAAATTTATGACACACCCTCAAATTTCAGTTACAACTGGTGTTTGGATAATCAGGACAACAGTAGAGTTCAAATATAAAGCAGTTTACATTTGTACAAAATACCCTGCAGGTTGGATCGAGATGAGGCAGCCGTGCTCCCCCGTCCCGCCACTAGGGGGCGGGAGCTGGCCCGATAATGTTCCGATGAATTCACAGCGTTCGCATATCGAGAAGAAAGTGGTAGACCTAGTTCTCACCAAGGGCCGCATGGTGAAACAAGTTGTAGACCTAGTTCTCACCAAGGGCCGCATGGTGAAAGAAGTGGTAGACCTAGTGCTCACCAAGGGCCGCATGGTGAAACAAGTGGTAGACCTAGTGCTCACCAAGGCCCGCATGTCGAGAAGAGTAAGTAGTGACAGTTTAGTGGTGAGACCTTCATCTCATTCCAGAGTGACAGCAGGCATCAAAACGCCGTGTGTGTGTGTGTGTGTGTGTGTGTGTGTGTGTGTGTGTGTGTGTGTGTGTGTGTGTGTGTGTGTGTGTGTGTGTGTGTGTGTGTGTGTGTGTGTGTGTGTGTGTGTGTGTGTGTGTGTGTGTGACATCCGTCGTACAGTGTCTAAAAAAAGTAGCTAATGCTTACAGCTCTACCTAACAAGAGACGGTTGCTTATGCTAACAACTCTAGCTACCCGTAACCGTAGCTTATGCAAACAGCTTTAGCAAAATCCTTTCAGTACAGTATTCCAGTGGTGGTGGTTGGCAGCTCTAGCACACATTTCCAATCATAAAACATGTATTAAAAGAGCAAAGGAATTTGGATGACAATAAATTATAGTTGTACAATTCCTTAATTACACGTGGGATGGGGTTGATAATACAGGACTATGGGGTGATGGTGGAAAATCGTACAGTCAATCATATAACCTTACGGCTAGGGTGATGTAGGTTAAACTATAGTAGGGTAATGCCAGGTACAGTCGACTAGGATCATGTACGGTCAAGTAGGTTAAAGTAAATGTGGTAAAGTAGCATAGGGCAAGCTATGCTAGGGTAAGGTAGGCTATGGTAAAGTAGGATTCTGTTATGTGATAAAGTAGGCTAGGGTAATGTGAAAACGTAGGCTCGGGTAAAAAAGGCTAGGGTAATGGGGTAAAGTAGGCTTGGGTAAAGCAGGCTTAGGTATAGTAGGGTATGGTAATGGGTTAAGTTAGCTTGGGGTAAAGTTGGGTTTAGTCCAACACATTAGTGCAAAGGCATGCAGAATAACTGGCTGTGTAAATTAACTACAACCTTGAACACAGAACAACCAGTTGGAGTTTGAGTAGTGAGTGGTCTCTGGTTGGACCAGAAAACAATGTTTACGATGCAGAAAGGTGTGTCAGGGCAACACTGTTCTCTGGGACTCTGAAAGCAGAGGTGGAGTTTAGTGAACTAGACATCCAGAGGTGTTGAGTACCGCCACCCGGTTCAGCTCATGTAAACATTATGGGAGGAGCAGAACAGCAGTAGTACTGTAGTTCTACAGCAGTAGTACTGTATAAGTACTGTAGTAGTACAGGCATCGCCTGGGCATTACCACGGCATCACCATGGGATGACCAGGGCATTGCCACGGCAACGCCACGGCAACGCCACGGCATCACCATGAGATGACCAGGGCATTACCACGGCAATGCCACGGCATCACCATGGGATGACCAGGGCATTACCACGGCAATGCCACGGCATCACCATGGGATGACCAGGGCATTACCACGGCAACCCCACAGCATCACCATGGGATGACCAGGGCATTACCACGGCAACCCCACAGCATCACCCTGGGATGGTCATGGCAGCATCATGCATAGCGATATGTGTCTCTGTCTGTGTGTCTCCTGTCTGTCTATGTGGCTCCTGTCTGTGTGTCTCCCTGTCTGTCTGCTCCTGCCGGTCTACCAGAGGTAAGTCTTGGACGTGTCTATGGGCGCCCCTCCCTGCTCCTCCTCGCGCTCCTTCTCCTTGTCGGCGTCGGCGTCCCAGAGCGTGATGAGGGGGGGGTAGAGCTCCTTCAGCGGGATGGAGGAGGAGGACGAGGAGCTGTGGAGGTAGGTCTTCAGGGAGCAGCTCTTGGAGTGGAGGCGGCGGGCCATGACACCTCCCAGCAGCAGCATGAGGAGCAGGGCGAACAGGGAGCCCGTCACCGCCGCCATGGCAACACTGTTGCCCGGGGAGACCACCAGCGCCACGGCCAGCCCCGCCTCTCGGGTGGTGACGTTGACGCAGGCGGTGTGGAGCGGGGGAGGGGGGGAGGACGGGGAGGGAGGGGCGGGAGGGGAGGGGGATGGGGGAGGGAGGAGAGGGGAGGAGGAGGAGACGCTCAGACACACGTGGTAGTCGGTGGAGGGGAGGAGGTGGGTCAGGTTGTACTCCTGGACGTCCACCGGCACCTGGAGAGAGAGGATCCATAGTATTGGTTATTGATCAATAGCATCGGTGACTGATGGTAACGTGGCCTACAGCTGATCAATAGTATTGGTTATTGATTGGTTATCGACCAAAATAATTAATTGGTTATTGATCAAAAATATTGGTTATTGAAGGCACCGTGGCCGTACAGCTGATCCATAGTATTGGTTATTGATCAATAGCATTGGTGATTGATGGTACTGTGATCTACAGCTGATCCATAGTATTGGTTATTGAATAGTTATTGATGGTACCGTGGCCGTGTAGCTGATCTGAGAGCTGTCGATGTGCACGCTGGCGCTGGTCCAGCGTGGGGGGCGGGGCAACACCTCCTGGTGGGCGGAGCCTCCAGACCCTGCCACTGGTTGGCTGGAAAACAACTTCCACTCCAAAAGAACAGAGTGGGATCGCACCACCTTCACACACACACACACACACACACACACACACACACACACACACACACACACACACACACACACACACACACACACACACACACACACACACACACACACACACACACACACACACACACACGTGTCAATACCAGAACTACCTAGCCCTAACCTGACCGGTGCTAACTGTAGGAGCAGGAGGTACCTTGGCCTGGAGGACCAGGGAGGCGACAGAGTGGGAGGAGTTGCCCCCCCAGGACTCCTCCCCCCCGGGGCCAGAGCCACGCCCCCTGGAGTCCACGAACACGGAGACACTCCTGGTGTCAGCCCCCTCCACGTTCCACGCTACACACGTATACAGGCCTTGAGGGCGGCTTTGGGCGGGGGGGGGGGGGGGGAGAGAGACAGACACAGAGAGAGAGAGAGACGGACACACAGAGACAGAGAGAAAGCAGGTTAATCACTTGCTCAACAGTCATACCAGATCCATTATGGTAGCCATGACGACTGCAGGTACCAGCGTCTGATTGGTCGAGATGCTCCATCACCAGAGCTCCTGACGGACACCGGACACACGCTGTCTTCCTCCCTCCTGATTGGTCCAGAGCTCTGCAGCGACGCCCGCCCCCGCCTCTGAGCTCACCTGACAGGACAGACACACATCAACCTACTAACCAGGACTAACCATCTCTACTAACTAGCTTACCTGACAGGCCAGACACATCAACCTACTAACCAATTCTACTAACTAGCTCACCAGTGCTTAGGGGTACACACCTTGTCTCCGGTGGGCGTGACCCAGTAGAACTGGGGGGCGGGGTCAGAACTGGCCCAGCAGGGCAGCGTGATTGGCTTGGCCGGAGCTGAGGTTGAGGACGGGGGAAGGAAAGGGCGGAGAACTGCGGCAGGCAAGTGTTTCCCCACCCCACCCCCCCTCAAGCAGAAAGCTGGCCGCGCCCCCACAGCGCCCAGCCAGATAGAAAACCACTTCCTGGAGTTTCGGGCCCGAACGCAGCTGGGGGGGGAGGAGCAGGTTTGGTAGAGGGGGCCGTCCAGCAGCTTGACGGGCGGATTGGTTGCCTGAGGTGGGGGCCCAGGCGGCTAGGCATCACAGCGCAAGCGGGTTTTGGAGTGGAGCGACAGCTCCTCCAGACCAAGTGAAGGCGCACCTCAGCAGCTGATTGGACAGTAGGCTCAGCTGGTTGCTATGCAACAGCAGTGTCCGCAGGGAGGGAAGGCCACTGGGGAGCAGAACACACACACACACACACACACACACACACACACACACACACACACACACACACACACACGTATAAGGTAGGGAGACAGGTAGAGATACAGGAAGACAGGTAGAAGGTAGGGAGACAGGTAAGAGTACGGAAGATCAGGTAAGAAGGTGGGGAGACAGGTAGAGATACAGGAAGACAGGTTGAAGGTAGGAATACAGGAAGACAGGTAGAAGGTAGGGAGACAGGTAGAGATACAGGAAGACAGGTAGAAGGTGGGGAGACAGGTAGCGATACAGGAAGACAGGTAGAAAGGTGGGGAGACAGGTAGAGATACAGGAAGACAGGTAGAAGGTGGGGAGACGGTAGAAACGGTAGAGAGTAGACAGGTTGAGAGATCAGGAAGACAGGTAGGAGGTGGAGACAGGTAGAGATACAGGGAAGACAGGTAAGAAGGTGGGGAACAGGTTAGCAAAACAGGAGACAGGTAAAATGTAGGGAGACAGGTAGAGATACAGGTGTCAAGACACAACAGTATAGAGACAAAACGGAAGGAGAGACAGGTAGAGGTAGAGAGAGACACCTGAATGCGAGGGGGTCTACGGAGGCCAGCCTGGTAGAGAGACAGACAGGTAGAGTCAGACAGGAGACGAGACAGTCCACCTGAAGGCGTGGGGGTCTAGATAGACCAGCCCTGGGTTGCTGAGAACTCTACGCTTCACCATCCTCTGGGAGGGTTCTGGAAGGAGCGCGCGCTCCACCGCCAGCGAGCATGGTCCATTAGTCAGACTGGAGCACAGGGAGATTTACAACCACCCGGACCACCAACACACACCACCCACACCACCATTCACACAACCCCCTAACCCCAGCCCAACACCCACCCTCACACCACACCGTACTCTCTCCAGCCCTGACCGGACAGCCACCTCGAGCTCCTCGCGTGGAACAGGTCTGGAGTCCCCCGGTCCGACCGGGAGATGGGGTCCCGGTTCAGGTCCAGGAACTTGAGGTTCTGCAGCATGCTGAGAGCCTCGCGGGGGACCCACCTAGAGACCAGCAGAACATCCAGAACAACAGCTCTGTTCATTGCTTCATTATGGAATGGTAATTGGTTAATTGGCTACGTTTTTAATTGGTTAATTGGTAACTTTTCTAATTGGTTAATTGGATCATTGGTAGGGGGCGGCTGTACCTGAGCTTGTTGTCGTAGAAGGACAGGCTCTCCAGGTAGTGGAGGCCCAGGAAGGCGGCGGGGGGGACCTCCTCTAGACCCATCCCGGCCAGCACCAGGCTGTGGAGCCGGGCCAGGGGCTGGAAGGTGCGCTCCTCCAGGCCCAGGATGGGGTTCTCCCCGATCATCAGGATCTCCAGCGAGGGCAGCGACTCGAACCAGCGCCGTCGAGTGGCACACAGGCGGTTGAGTTCAGATGGAGCCTGGTGGGGTAAGATCTAAAGGCTGGTGTTGGAGAGGTGGTGTCGCGATTAAAAGGGATGTGGTGTCGATTAAAGGGTGGTGTTGCGGAAGTGGTGTTGATTAAAGAGATGTGGTGTAAGATTAAGAGGGTGGTTATTGGAGAGGAGGTGTCGATTACAGAGATGTGGTGTAGATTAAAAGGGTGGTGTTTGAGAAGGTGGTGTAGAATTAAAGGGAGATGATGGGAGAGGTGGTGTAGATTATAAGCGGGAGGTGATGGAGAGGCTGGTGTTAGATTAAAGGGAGGGTGATGGAGAGGTGTGGTAGATGATAAAGGGAGATTATGGAGAGGTTGGTCGTAGATTAAAGGGAGGTGATGGGAGGTGGTGTAGATTAAAGGGAGGTGAATGAGCGGTGGTGTGGATTAAAGGATGTGATTGGGGTGGTGTGGATCAAAGGGATGTGATGGAGCGGTGGGAGAGCGTGGAGCAGAGACTGAGCCAGGCTGGTCAGGCCGAGAAGGCGTGCTGGGGGATGAGTAGATTGGAGGCGGTTGTGGTGCACGTAGAGACGTCTCCCACGTGGAGAGAGGTCGCGCAGCTGAAGTCCTCCAGACCTACAGGGTTCTCTCCAGGTACAGCGTGACCAGCTGCTCCAGGGATCCGCCAGAACCATGTCCTGGACTACACATAGACACTAGACACTGGACCTACAATACACACACATCACAGCCACACACTAAACAGACCCTAGACCACAATGGCCACACACACACACACACAACACACACACACACACTACCACACACACACACACACACACCACACGGACCCTAGAGCCAGCACAAACACAACACACCCCTAGACCATGACCCATGACCCCCAACACACACACACACAACACGGACATAGACATGTCTCGGACACCAGAACACACAGATCCACAGAGCAGACACACACAACACAGACCACAGACACTTAACACACAGACAAGACACACACACACACACACAGAACACACACACACACACCTGTGTGAAGTGGTTCTGCGACAGGTTCAGCTCCGTCAGGTTGTTCAGATTCTGCAGCTCGGTAAACCCGATCAGAGAGATGCTGTTGCTCTGAAGAAGAGGCAGGACCGACACACAATATCCAATTATCCAAGCTGGCCAGTTAATCATCATCACCGTGTGGTGGTGGTGTGTGTGTGTGCGTGTGTGTGTGTGTGTGTGTGTGTGTGTTGTGTGTGTGTGTGTGTGTGTGTGTGTGTGTGTGTGTGGTGCGTGTTACGATTCAACGATGTGTTGTGTGTGTTTAACCATCATCAAACAGGTGTGTGTGTGTGTGTGTGTGTGTGTGTGTGTGTTGTGTGTGTGTTTAACCAATCATCAAAACGGGTAGCTGTGCGTAGTGCAACACGTTTTAGTGACATATCAGGACCAATTTCTATGAAACTCACCTCAATGTCAGACGCTCGAGAATATGAGGACATTTCTCGAAGTCCTCATTATTTCGGAGGCTCACTACAAGTGTTGATACAACTACCATAGAATGCCCTAATATAAATCTTAAAAAAATAAAAAGTCTATAAATTTCACAATTTTGTAATTTGGAGTGTGTGTGAGTGTTTGCGTACTTTTTGGCTCTCCTGGTGAATCAGCCACTACGAGTGATCATTTTGGGAGAATATTAACACCTCTAACACACTTTCATAAAGTCACGCGTGAACTAAATTTCACAAAATGGCGATTTTGCCACCATGGGAGCGCCACCCCAAAATAAGTAATGTTAGGCATCTCAGTTTATGAAGAGCTTGGTATTTTAGAGAGCAAACGATACATAAACCGTTTTTTTATTTGCGTCTCGTTTTTAAAATGAAAACCACCCACCTACCAATATAATATCGCTGCCGCTGTGAAAAAATGAGAATTAATAAACCCATGACCATGACCGTCAACTGACCCGCACCACAGGAAGTGAACTTTTTTAAGCTATGTTAGCATGATAGCTGAAAGGAATGTGCCACATTCTCCAACCGAACTGGAAGAGTGTATGAGAAACGAAGGTATACATTATTGTTTCTTTAATTACAACTCAAGATTAGTTATTCTTCTAAAGACTGTTGTTACATCTCAGTGTTCTTAGGACCAACAATGTTACTTGGCAGCTAAATCGTCTTTTATCTGGGAATTGTCATATATGTAGTTTTTAAATCATCCATGATATTGGGGTGTTCAGTGAGACAATATATTATTGTCGAGCTTTACAGAGTTATACATCTATAACATATATTTATCTTGGAAGATTTTTAAGGTGTTAAGATTTCTGACAGTAACACCTATTCTGATGTATCTCACTACTTTAATAAGCTAATAGTGAGATACAGCCATTAGTAAAGAACATAAGTGGGAGATTTTGGACTAAAGCAGACAGATAGTTAGGACATTACCATTTGGATGAATCCTAATTTGATTCAATCAGTAATTGTCTTTTCTGTAGCCCTATTTGTCTCGCTGACTTTTCTTTATCTTCCAATGTAGTTTGCTAGTTGAGCACATGGGCAATTGACGAGCATAGTCAAAGAGAAGACCCCAGACATTTAGTCCTGAGGCGTGAGGCTATTATTATATGATGATCTGGAAGTGACAAGCCTTGTTATAAGGTCAAATTGGATCATGACCATAAAGGTATGCTTAATGCACACACACTACTACATTTGTTGGGTCATCGCATAATTGGAATGTCATCTGAAACACATTCACGTCTTTTTAGCACTGTAGATCTCATAAATCCCACATAAAATACTTCTCGTGGACTTTATCTAGCTCTTTCAGACATTTCTTTTGATTGTGTGTCACTTTTTTGTTCTTACAGTAGCACTGCAATGGATTTTTCCCTAAAATATAAAATCATACATATTGATAAGCAAGGCTAATGGGGTCTTGATCAACTGCAAATTCATAAACCTAATTGTGTGCTGTATTACTTGATATCTAAATTGTTAACACTTTGTTGTAATCAGGACGTGGTGTATTTTGCTCTGTTGCACCAATTGAAAAGGGATCCTTTGTCCTCGAGTACCGTGGGGAGTTAATATCGCAATATGAACGGGACAAGAGGCAGGGAAGTATACCGGAAAGCAAAATGGTTTCTTTTTTTGATTTGAATGGAACAATGGCTCATTTGTGGTAAGTGACAGTGGCCTGTAAGATATCCAGTTAGTTCTAATACCCCTTATGGGTTTGTGTGGAGAAAGTTTAAATTGGGTTCCTCTCTTATTATTTTAGCTTAGATGCGTACCTGCCGAGACGGTTCACTGGGGCCGGCTGGTGAATGATTGCCAACAGGTCCCGCAAAATGCAAAAATGAAAAAGATGACAGTCCAATGTAAAACTCAATCCTTGGCCTGTTTTGCGATTGAAAAACATCCAAGCAGAGAGTGAAATAACCTATGATTATGAGAGAATCTCACGTGGCCATGGCGTGCTCTTGTAAGTAAATCCTTCTTGATAGATTAGAATGTATAGGATCTGTTAAAGAATTATAAAATGTATAAACACAGTGTCCACTTCTACATGTTATGTTCTCACCACATTATGGATGTACACAAATGATTTTCTCTGTTTTAATTTAAAATGGATTACATAGTACATAAATATTTCTGACAGCTTATTGTTGTCTTTCGTATTCAGACAGGCAAGTGTCAGATTCCACCTCATACTTCAGCGGACCAGAAGTTAACCACCGAGATCTACTTCATCCTTCCAACAGGTTATTACCCATTTATCTGTAGATTTTTCTATTTAAATTAAATTGATGTCATACCTTCAATAATATATTTGAAATGGCTTCTGACTATCACAACACCAACGTTTTTGTGTGCAAAATGATTCACCAATATCACACATTCATAAGTTGGTTCAATGTCATCAGACGTTGACAAAATTAGCCTTACATTTGACAGAACTAACCGCCCCTTCAAAACATATATTATATCTTATTCTCACTAAATCCTATGTTTTTTTCCCTTTGGCAATGATTTTGCATTTAACATACTTCTTATCAATTTGCGTGGGATTTAATTTCTACGGCAGGTAGATCATTTACATTAGGGTTGGGCTTTTATCAGCTTTCTATTGAGAACAAAAGGATAACGTCAAAGAAGTCAAGGAACCTTCACTCTAGAATGTGTTCAGTGTCAGGTCGTCAGGTGATCTCATTTTGTACTGTGTTTTAAGGTCAAATGTGTTTCCAGATGACGTCCCAGTATGAGATATTGACCACACAAGAGTAGAGTGTGTGTGTCTACACGGTCCTCAATATTGTATTGGGTAGCCAGATATTTAGTTTGAACCATTCCTATAGAGTTACATAAAAAGCACAGATCACGTGTGAATTATTTTAACTAACATTTTGGTCCCTACATGCAAAGAGTCAATGCAGCCCTTGACCCTCAGCAATGAGGTTAATTCCAAAGGCGATTATGATAGACTGTTGTAGGAAGTATATGTAAATTAAATATTAGTATGATCTAGTTCTATACTAGATTGATCTATATTTATAATACAGATTTATTTCTGACAGCTTATTGTTATTTCGTTTCACGACATTGTCAAGATGTCAAGATCCATCCATCATACTCAGCGGACCCAGAAGTATACCAGAGATCCACTTCATCCTTCCAAACAGGGTTATTACATTTTAATTGTAGATTGTTTTATTTAAATCAAATTAATGTCTCAGTCATTCCATATATATATATGAAATGGCTTTTGACTATCATCACAACAAGTTTTTTGGTGCCAAAATGTTCACAATATCAACATTTTCCATAAGTTGGTTCACATATCATAGCGTTACAAAACTTAGCTTGACCATATTGACAGAACTAACGCGACCTCAAACACACCATCAAATTAATCTTTAATTCTCATATCCTACGAATTTTTTTTCCCCTTATGGAATGATTCTTGCCCATTTAACATACTTCTTATCAATTTGCGGGATTAATTATACTACGGCAGTAGATCATTTACATTAGTGTTGGGCACGCTCTATTTCAGCTTCTCTTTGAGAACAAAGGATAAACAAATGTCAGAACCTCACTCTAGAATGTGTTCAGTCGTCAGGTCTCATTTTTGTATTTGGTCTGTGTACGGTCAATGTTGTTTCAGATGACATACCAATATGGTCATGACCCCAACAGAGTGTGAGTGGTGGTGTGTTAACACGGTCCTCATATTGTGGGTAGCAGATATTTTTAGTTTGAACAATTCTATAGAGTTACATAAAAAAGCCCAGATCCACGTGTGAATTATTTAACTAACATCTTTGGTTCCTACATGCAAAGCCAATGCAGCCCTTGACCTCAGCAATTGAGTTTTATAATTCTCACAGGCAATGTATGATAGACTGGTGGGTAGGGAATATACTTGTAACTTAATGAGTATGACTCTTAGTTTACTAACTAGATTGATCTATATATATAAACAGATATTTCCACAGCTTATGTTGTATTTCGTTTTCAGACACAAACTGGGCAAGATCCATCCTCCATATTCAGCGGACCCAGAAGTTAACCCAGACATCACTTCATCCTTCAACAGGTTATTACCATGTTTTGTGAGAGTAGATATGATATATATTAAATTTAATGTCTCAGTCCATTCCTATAGTTATGAAATGGCTGTTCTGACTATCACAGACCAACGTTTTTGTGGCAAATGTTCACAATATAACATTTCCATAAGTCTGGTTCAATGTCATCAGGCGTTGACTCAAAATTAGCCTTACCATTTGACAGAACTAACCAGCCCTCAAAACATAATTAATCTTTTACTTCTCAGCTTCAAAATCCTATGCTTCTTTTTCCCCTTTGGCAATGATTTTGCCACCAATTTAACATACTTCATCTATCTATTTGCGGGATTTATTTCTACGGCAGAGTAGATCATTAAATGAGATGTTGGGGCGGTATTATCAGCTTTCTTTGAGACAAAAGTAAATCAAGTCAGGAACTTACTCTAGATGTGTTCAGATTCGTCAGGTCCTCTCTCATTTTGTACACTTTGTTCTGTGTAAGGCTCAAATGTGTTTCAGTGACGTACAATATGGTATGAACCAACAAGAGTGAAGTGTGTGTGTTACACGGTCTCATATTGTTGGGTAGCAATATTTTAGTTTGAACCATTTCTTACATAGAGTTAACATAAAAGCCCAGATCCCACGTGTGGAATTATTTATACTAAATCTTTGGCCTACATGCAAAGTCAATGCACCCTTGACCTAGAAATGAGTTAAAATTCCGAAGGCGATTAGATAGACGTGGTAGGCAATATATTGTAAATTAAATGAAGTATGAGTATCTAGTTAACTAACTAGATTGATCATATTAAATAACAGATTATTTCTGACAGCTTATTCGTTGTAATTTCGTTTCAGACACCAACTGGCAAGATCACCACACCTCATACTATTCAGCGGACCAGAAGTTAACCAGAGATCCCACTTCATCCTTCCAACAGGTTATTACCGCATTTATTGTAGATTTTTTCTATTTAAATTAAATTAATTCTCAGTCCATTCCAATATATATATGAAATGGCTTCTGACTATCACCACCAACGTTTTGTGCAAAATGTCACAATATCAACATCTTCCCATATAAGTTGGGTTCAATGTCATAGCGTTGGCACAAAATTAGCCTTACCATTTGACAGAACCTTCGTAACCGCCCCTCAAAACATAAATTAATCTTTATTCTCACTAAATCCTATGTCTTTTTTCCTCTTGGCAAGTAGGATTTTGCCCAATTTTCTAACATACTTCTTATCATTTTTGCGGAATTAATTTCTTACGGCAGTAGATTCCATTCTACATTAGGTTGGGTGTTTTCAGCTTTCTTTGAGAAAAAGAGGATAAGTCAAACGTCAAGGACTACTTCACTTAGATGTTGTTCAGTTTCAGGTCCCCATTTTGTACTTTGCTCTGTGTTAGCAGGCTCTAAATGTTGTTTCAAGATGAACGACCAATATGGTAGACCAACAAGAGAGAGTGTGTGTGTTACACGAGTCCTCATATTGTCTGGGTAGCAGCATATTTAGTTGAACCATTACTATAGAGTTACATAAAAAGCCAGATCCACGTGTGAATTATGTTTACACTAACATCTTTGGTCCTAACATGGTCAAAGTCAATGCAGCCCTTGACTCAGCAATGAGTTTGAATTCCCAAGAGGCGATTATGAGCTGACGACTGATGGTAGGAAACATTGTAAATTAAATGATATGATGATAGTTTTACTAACTAGATTGATCTCATATTAAATGCAGGATTATGTTCTGTACAAGCTTATTTGTATTTCGTTTTCAGACACAATAACTAGGAAGTCCAACCTCATAGCTTACAGCGGACCCAGAAGTTAACCAGAGATCCACTTCATCCCTTCAACAAGGTTAGTCCCATTAATGTATGGAGATTGTCGCTATTTAAATTAGAATTGAATGTCTCAGTCCATTCCAATATTATATATATGAAAGGCCTTCTGACTACTCACAGACCAACGTTTTCTGATGCAAGAATGTTCACAATACAACCTTTCCAGTGAAGTTCGGTTCAATATCATAGCGTTACCTAAAATTTAGCCTTACCATTTGAACATGAACTAAGCCGCCCCTCAAAACATCAAAATTAATCTATTATTCTCAGTAAAAATCCAGGGTTTTTTTATCGCTTTGGCAATGAAGTTTTGCCATTTAACAACTTCTTATCAATTTTGCGAGGATTTAATTTCTACGGCAGTTAGAGTTCCATTTACATTAGTGTTGCGGAGCTTTTATCAGCTTTCCTTTGAGAACAAAAGGATAAATAAAGTCAGGAACCGTTCACTCTAGATGTGTTCAGTTCGTCCAGGTCTCATTTTGCTACTTTGTCTGTGGTAACAGGCCAAATGTGTTCTCAGCATGCAACGTCCAATAACTGGTATACCCAAACAAGATGGAAGGTGTGTGTGTTACACGGTGCCCTCACTCTGTTGGGTACAGAATATCTCATGAGTTTGAGCACCATTTTATGAAGTTTACATAAAAAGCCAGATCCACGTGTGAATATTTTCTAACTCAACCATCTTTGTCCACTACATGCAAGAAGTCAATGCAGCCCTTGACCTCAGCAATGATTGAATGTCCTAAGGCAATTATGATAGACCTGTGGTAGGATATAGTATAATGTTAAATGAGTATGATCTAGTTTATCTAACTAGATTGATCTTATATGCTATAATACAGATTATTTCTGACAGCTTATTGTGTTGTATTCGTTTCAGGACACAAACTGGCAAGATCCACCTCAAATACTTCAGCGACCCAGAAGTTAACGCAGAGATCCACTTCATTCTTCCAACAGGTTATTACCATTTATTGTAGATTTTTTTCTACTTTTAAATTAAATTAATTCCTCAGTCCATTCCAATATATTATGAAATGGTCTGACTATCACAACCAACGTTTGTTGTGCAATAGATGTTCACAATATCAACATGTGTCCATAAGTTGTGGTTCAATATCATAAGCGTTACCAAAATTAGCCTTACACTTTGACAGAACCTACCGCCCCTCAAAACATCAAATTATCTTTATTCTCATAAATCCTATAGTTTTTTTTTTCCCCTTTGGCAATGATTTGCCCAGTTTACACATACTTCTTATCAATTTGCGGGCATATTAATTTCTACGCAGTAGAATCACATTTACATTAGTGTTGGGCCTTTTCAGCTTTCTTTGAGAACAACAGGATAAGTCAAAGTCAGGAAATCCTTCACCTCTAGTGATGTGTTCAGTCGTCAGGTCTCCTTCATATTTGTGCTTTTTCTGTTTAAGGCT
>OLKM01002168.1:0-81928 GCA_900291075.1 Melanogrammus aeglefinus
TTCACCCACAAGTTTCAATCATTCACTCTTTTATTTTATTTTATTTTATTTTTTAGATTCGACTCCGACCATCCCGATTGGCCAGGGGTGCTCGAGCGTTGTCGCAAGTGTGGGCTCGCTCGCGAGCCCCTAGAGACGCCCCCCACGGTGGATCGGCGCCTGTGAGGTCTGCCCATCGAGTAATAATAGAAAATAACAAAGTCTGGACCCCCAAGCGTATCGTCATGATTCTACCTCCAGTTAGATGATCTAAAGTTGAAGAGATTAAGAAAGAACTGCGAGCTCATCTCATCCCCCATTGGAGCTAACTGCGAATGTTGGGACGTTTCCCTCGAGTGGTGTGAAATAGAAAAGAGGCATCGTTCTTCCCAGCCTCCCTTCAACTCTCATTTCCCCTCCGGGTACACCCGCTGCGCGCTCTCAAAATATAGCTGAGATAGAAAAACTCACTGAAGCATAAGCGGCACACACTAAGAAGACTCAATCTACAACATCAAACAAAATCAAATCGCAGCTTAATCTCCCAAATCAAGCAGCTGACAACTTAGGCAGGCCTCTTGTGTGGTGTCGATTCCTTGTATGGGTCGGTCCTCGTACAACACTAGTCCACGCTTACATGCACACCCTGTGTTTGACGTGCTCGTTTCCGAGTTATACTGCCACACTGTCTCGTCTACTCTCGACTGCCTCTTTTATCACAGGCTAATCCAGCGTAATCAAATCAACGCGGGGCCTCGTTGTGTCAGCATTCCGTGCGCTTACAACAAGCCCGTCATGCACACCCTTTTGGCCTTTCGGTTCTCCTGCTCGTCCCTCTGCTGCCTCATGGCCCCAGCGCTGTTGGTAATCCTCCCCCCGTCCCGATCCCCCTAGGCCCTGCATAAGCTGATGGAGACGGAGAAGGTGAAGGGCTTCTGCCTGGCCACCGTGTCCTCCAACCTGCGCGACGCCACCTCCCACCTGATCCAGTCCAGCGGCCTGGGCGGGCTGAAGCACAACGCGGTGCTGGTCAGCTGGCCCCGCAACTGGAAGCAGGCCGACGAGAGGCAGACCTGGAGGAACTTTGTCGGTGGGTGACCCCCCCCCCCCGTGCAGTACAAAGAGACAGAAAGGGAAAGCTCTGTCCTGTGTTCTGTAGTTCATACTACATATGTGAGGAGGGCCGGACACAGGCTCAGCTCTGGCCTTGGTTCTTAATACTGGCTTCAGGTAACACCTGATCCCTGCCCCGTGCCGAGGGGGTGACCGCCTGCTTTGTACTGCTTTATACACGTGGAGTTATGTATAGAAAGGCAGATGGTTGTACGGTAAAGAGCAGGTGATTTGAGGTTATGATTGGTGGTACCTGTGTAGCCCCCGTGTCCCAAAGGGTAGCTGAGACATGCTGAAAGGTCACAGGTCAGCGGGGTTAACCTGCCTCTTTGAACACAACAAGGCACACAGGCTGTTGGCTAACTAGCCGACAGCTAATCCTCCTCTACTGCATCCCCCTACTCTTTGTTTAACATCTGTGTTTGCCCAGCTGCTGTTTAGTCTTCAGATATATTTTTTGTGATTTGTATTTGCGGCAATAATTAACAGATACAAATTTTTCAAAAAAGGATTTATCTTTGGCCATATTCCTAATACGGTCCCTAATCCCTAAAGTAAATTATGCATTATATCATATTATATTATCCAGTACATTAAAAAGGAATATATTAGGCAGGGCATAGAGGCACTAGGGACGCTAATTATCAATAAGCTGACGCAGGGTGAACAGGTGAATCAGATGAGAACGCAAACCTCGACGCATCACGGTGCATGGTGCGGAAATGGTGTATTTCCACAGGATGTGCAGTGCTTTGGTTCCTGTTCTCTCATGGCTCCAACATAATGCCTTGCTCCCCGGTGCTTACCCACAATGCCTTGCTCCCCCGGTGCTTTCCCACAATGCCTTGCTCCCCGGTGCTTTCCCATAATGCCTTGCTCCCCGGTGCTTTCCCATAATGCCTTGCTCCCCCGGTGCTTTCCCATAATGCCTTGCTCCCCGGTGCTTTCCCATAATGCCTTTCTCCCCGGTTCTTTCCCATAATGCCTTGCTCCCCGGTGCTTTCCCATAATGCCTTGCTCCCCGGTGCTTTCCCATAATGCCTTGCTCCCCGGTGCTTTCCCATAATGCCTTTCTCCCCGGTTCTTTCCCATAATGCCTTGCTCCCCCGGTTCTTTCCCATAATGCCTTGCTCCCCGGTTCTTTCCCATAATGCCTTGCTCCCTGCGGTGCAGAGCTGGTGCGGGAGACCACAGCGGCCAGCCTGGCCCTGCTGGTGCCTAAGAACATCGCTGCCTTCCCGTCCAACGGAGAGCGCTTCAGCGAGGGCCACATCGACGTGTGGTGGATCGTCCACGACGGAGGCATGCTGATGCTGCTGCCCTTCCTCCTCCGCCAGCACAAGGTGACGAGGCCCAGCTAGACACACACATAGACACACACAGGCATAGACACACACGCACACGCATAGACACACACACACAGGCATAGACACACGCACACGCATAGACACACACACACAGGCATAGACACACACACACAGGCATAGACACACACACACGCATAGACACACACACACACGGCATAGACACACACACACAGCTAGACACACACATAGACACACACTGGCATAGACACACACGCACACGCATAGACACACACACACAGGCATAGACACACACGCACACGCATAGACACACACACACAGGCATAGACACACACACACAGGCATAGACACACACACGCACACGCATAGACACACACACCAGGCATAGAAACACACACAGGCACAGAAACACACACACCTAGACACACATGCACACACATAGACACACACACACAGGCATAGACACACACACACACGCATAGACATACACACACAGGCATAGAAACACACACACCTAGATTCACATGTATAGATACACACTCACGTAGACACATTAAAACACATAGACATACACACATACACACAGATATACACACGTCAAAATAGCCACACATACATATATACATATATACAATCACACACAAAGACACTTAGGCATACAGTACACACACAGACACACATCCACTTTGACGCACAGATACACATCCACATAGACACACATACACATACATACACACATCCACAAAGACACAATAGTATAGACACAAACACAAATCGTCACATGCATAGACAAACATATATACACACACATTTTGACATACAAACCACATGTGTATAGACACACACACACACACACACACACACACACACACACACACACACACACACACACACACACACACACACACACACACACACACACACACACAGACATAGACGTACATGAAAAAAGACAGATACACGAAAGACAAACATATACGTCCATACATACATATAGACACACATACACATCGACACACACACATGTACACACACACACACACACAAAAAGACACACATTTAGACACACACATATAGACATACACACATATAAACACACATATATAGACACACTCGCACATAGACACACAGACATACATATAGACACACACACATTATGACATACATACAGCCTACTGTGTGTGCAGACACATACAGCCAGCCTGCAGTGTCTATCTGTACTGTACATACAAGACCTACTCTCTTCCTAGACACCCATTTGCCCCCCCTACACTTCACTACACTACCCAAGAGCTCTGCATGTTTAAATCATGACCCCTGGCCCTTATCTGACCGGCCTGCGCCCACTTGTTGGTCCGCAGGTGTGGAGGAAATGCAAGATGCGCATCTTCACCGTGGCCCAGCTGGACGACAACAGCATCCAGATGAAGAAGGACCTGACCACCTTCCTGTACCACCTCCGAATCGACGCCATGGTTGAAGTGGTGGAGATGGTAGGACCGCTGCCTAAAGCTGCTCCATATGACCAGATATATCGGGGGACGAGAGAACAATGTCTTCCAAAAGAGATCTCCCTCTATCGTTCCCATGACTGATGACTGCTTTATGGGAGTAGTTGCTACGTCATTCTGACCCTGCTTCACGGCCACTACACCCGATGACTACAAGAACAATCAGGGATGAGAACCAGAGACAGAACCAGAGTCAGATCTACACTCAAGGGGGGTGGAAAGTAAAATAGAATCTCAAACGAGTTTGAAAGATCGTTCTGGAAAGCCATTTTATTTTAATGATAGCGTTTGAGAGAGTCTTGGGCTTCTCAGTACAACGCTACGGTGTGTGTGTGTGTGTGTGTGTGTGTGGATGTGTGGAGCTCTGTGGAGACGGCGTCTGAGTGGGGTTTAAAGGTCCCATGGCATGAACATTTCTAACGTTAATATGAGTTCCCCTAGCGTGTCTATGGTCCCCCAGTAGTTAGAAATGGCGTTAGGTGTAAAACGAGCACCAGGTATCCTGCTCTGCCTTTGAAAAAGCAAAGCTCAGACGCGCCGATTTGGATTTTTCCCATTATGTCATCATGCCTCCATGCGGGGGGCAGCGGGCCCCCCCATGCCCGCTGCCAAGCGGCTACTGTATTAGGGGCACGCTAACTATAACCTATATAAAAGCATCCATAAAGTAGCATGCCATGGGACCTTTAAGCTCAGTCTGTCCCCCTCACCTGCCCTCTATAACGCGCACACACATACAGGCTGAGGAACCATATCATTTGTTATTTTGATCAAAGTCTACTTTATTTGATCTTGTCATACCTCCGGGAACAGACCACCACACTCTCTCTGACACCTGGTGATTTTATAATGCAAACAAGGTGGTTCCATGAGAAAGAACATGATAAAGAGCATCACATGCATGCTGAGTGAAAGTGCTAATCATGCTAATGATTTTGTTGTTTTTTCTCCCCAAGCATGACAGCGATATCTCGGCCTACACCTATGAGAAGACCCTGGTCATGGAGCAGCGCTCGCAGATCCTCAAGCAGATCAACCTGTCCAAGAACGAGCGGGAGAGAGAGGTAGATGAGGAGATCAAGAATCAGATAACGGCTGGGGGCAACACCGTTGCACATAATAAGGCTGGGTGGGCGTGCTGGCAAAAAACAACCCATAGTGTAAATTCGTAAGTGAAAAGATTGTGCATATTGTCTAAAAAAAGAACGATGCCAAATGCAGAATTGTAGCGGCGGTGACGTAGTGGATTAATATAAGACCCGAACGCCAGCGACCGGGATTCATATCTCGCCTGCCACCATCATTTATTTTACCCCCATAGATGTGGTGCCAGCACGGCCTTGAAAGACATGGGTTTAAGTTTGAAATAAGAACAAAAATAGAATTCCATGACCTTTAGTGAGTAAGTATTCCATATGACATAAGAATTTGGACTTTGTAAGCTACACAAAAATGCGCACCACTTAAGAGACAGAATTGTGTACGTAAGGTCCAACAAGGACGATCAAATAGCGAATACCCTCTGATGAGAACCTGTATCTCTCATAAAGAATATTCTCAGGCGATGCCAAGGGATCTGGCCCGAAAGACCCTCTGTCTCCGGAGAGACCCCTGTACGATACGGGCTCCAGGGTCCTCGAAAACCCCACAAACGGTGATACCATTATCAAAGGAGGGGCTAGGGTTAGCCGGTCTAACCAGAAAGTCTTCGCTGATAACCTCCTCCAGACCAGGTTTAGTTGACAGCATCAGTCACCATGGTGATAAAGCAACGTTAAAAGAGAGCGACTTTCATGTCACAGCTCACCCTGGCTTTGCGCAACCTACCTCGCTCACCCACTAATCGAGGTTCCTGGTATACCCCACTGGTCCGCTGAGTCAATACATCACAACAATCACGATGTCATTGTCTTCAGTTGTTTGTTTGTTTGATGTTTCTTACCTTACTTACGTTAAACCGAAGAAACTCGGACTTTCAATCCCTCGTCGATCCATTGGTACTTGAGTGGAGGCCAACTCAGTATTTGAGCCAATCAAAAGCCTCCTTTCAGCACTCACTCTCTCTGTTTGGTCCCCGTCTCAGATCCAGAGCATCACCGACTCGTCCCGTGGCTCCATCCGCCGCAAGAACCCTGCTGCGGTGACGACCCAGCTCAGCGTGACCGAGGACCAACCAGGAGCCAGCAAGGAGGAGAAGCCAGAGGAGGAGGTCAGACAGCCAGACAGACAGAAAGGCAGACAGACACGCCAGCAGGCAGACAGACGACAGGCAGGCAGACCAGCAGCAGACCGACAGACAGGCCGCCAGACCAACTAACAGACAGACAGACAGAAAGTCAGACAAATCATGACTTTTGAGTTCTGCATGAGGTTTAAACCCACCAGACTATACAACATGAGGTCTAAACCAGACTATACAACATGAGGTCTAAACCCACCAGACTATACAACATGAGGTCTAAACCCACCAGACTATACAACATGAGGTCTAAACCCACCAGACTATACAACATGAGGTCTAAACCCACCAGACTATACAACATGAGGTCTAAACCCACCAGACTATACAACATGAGGTCTAAACCCACCAGACTATACAACATGAGGTCTAAACCCACCAGACTATACAACATGAGGTCTAAACCCACCAGACTATACAACATGAGGTCTAAACCCACCAGACTATACAACATGAGGTCTGAAACCCACCAGACCTATACAAACATGAGGTCTAATCCCACCAGACTATACAACATGAGGTCTAAACCCACCAGACTATACAACATGAGGTCTAAACCCACCAGACATATACACACATGAGGTCTAAACCAGGACTATACAACATGAGGTCTAAACCCACCAGACTATACAACATGAGGTCTAAACCACCAGACCTATACAACATGAGGTCTAAACCCACCAGACTATACAACATGGAGGTCTAAACCCACCAGACTATACAACATGAGGTCTAAACCCACCCAGACTATACAAACATGAGGGTCTAAACCCACCAGACTATACAACATGAGGTCTAAACCCACCAGACTATACAACATGAGCTCTAAACCCACCAGACTATACAACGTGAGGGCTCTAAACCCACCAGACTATACAACATGAGGTCTAATCCCACCAGACTATACAACATGAGGTCTAAACCCCACCAGACTATACAAACATGAGGTCTAAACCCACCAGACTATACAACATGGAGGTCTAAACCCACCAGACTATACAACATGAGGTCTAAACCAGACTACTATACAACATGAGGTCTAAACCAGGACTATACAACATGAAGGTCTGAACCACCAGACCTATACAACATGAGGTCTGAACCCACCAGCAGACTAATACAACATGAGGTCTAAACCCACCAGACTATACAACATGAGGTCTAAAACCACCAGACTATACTACAACATGAGGTCTGAACCCACCAGACTATACAACATGAGAGGTCTAATCCCACCAGACTATACAACATTGAGGTCTGAACCCACACAGACTATACAACATGAGGTCTAATCCCACCAGACTATACAACATGAGGTCTGAACCCACCAGACTATACAACATGAGGGTCTAAAACCCACCTGACTATACAACATGAGGTCTAAACCCACCAGACTATACAACATGAGGTCTAAACCCACCAGACTATACAACATGAGGTCTGAACCCACCAGACTATAACAACAATGAGGTCTAAACCCACCTGACTATACAACATGAGGTCTAAACCCACCTGACTATACAACATGAGGTCTGAACCCACCAGACTATACAACATGAGGTCTAAACCCACCTGACTATACAACATGAGGTCTAAACCCACCAGACTATACAACATGAGGTCTAAACCCACCAGACTATACAACAAGAGGTCTAAACCCACCTGACTATACAACATGAGGTCTAAACCAGACTATCCAACATGAGGTCTAAACCAGACTATACAACATGAGGTCTGAACCCACCAGACTATCCAACATGAGGTCTGAACCCACCAGACTATCCAACATGAGGTCTGAACCCACCAGACTATACAACATGAGGTCTGAACCCACCAGACTATACAACATGAGGTCTAAACCCACCAGACTATACAACATGAGGTCTGAACCCACCAGACTATACAACATGAGGTCTAAACCCACCAGACTATACAACATGACGTCTAAACCAGACTATCCAACATGAGGTCTGAACCCACCAGACTATCCAACATGAGGTCTGAACCCACCTGACTAACTGCACCATGGTAACAGCAGCCCCCTCCTCCCCCTCCCTCTCCTCTCACATCGTGCTTCCTGTAACCTCTTCATGTTTACCTGTAACTCCGGTCCTGTCTCTGAACTGTCATCGATTATGTCCCCACTTTACGTGTGTGTGTGTGTGTGTGAGCCTGTGCGTGTATGAACAAACGTGATTGCGTGCGTGTGTTTGTGCATGTGTGCGTGCGCATTTGTGTGTGTGTGTGTGTGTGTGTGCAACCTCACCTGGGTTTCTCGGGCTGCGTCCCACTCGCTTCTCATCCCCCCCCCCCCCCCATCGTAGTCAACGCCGGCCTCTCCTCCCGTCTCCCCCCCGCCCCCCGCCCCCTCCGACCAGGTGCAGCTCATCCATGACACCACCACCCCGGCCAGCCCGGCCACGCCCGCGACCCCGCTCACCCCTGAGGCCGTGCAGAGCCCCGGCCAGCAGGTGCAGATGACCTGGAGTGAGAAGTGCGACGGGGAGCCCGCCAAGCCCCCCGGAGCCGCCACCCCCGAAGGAATCAAAGACATCTTCAACATGAAGCCGTGAGTCGTCCCCCTCCCCACCCTCCTCCACTTGTCCCTCTTCTGACCGGTTGTGATACATCGCGATTGCAATGTTCAAAACACGGAGGGAAACGTGATTAATGGTCAGGCACGTCCAGCCAAAGGACTAGGGTGTGTTAGCGCTCACCTGCCTGTCTCTCTGTCCCTGTCCGCGCTGCAGGGAGTGGGAGAACCTGTGAGTATCAGTCTCTCTCCGGCGCTCGGCCACACCCCACCTCCATCCACCACCCCACCTCCATCCACCACCCCACCTCCATCCACCACCCCACCTCCATCCACCACCCCACACAGCCACCACCCCACAGTGCACACTACTGAGCGTCATTTACACACAACACTTGCATGTTTACAGCTAGCGAATACAAACTCGACCTTGAAAGCAATATGCGATACAAAATGTAACATAATGCTTATTATTTGTATATATGGGTAAATATAATACACAAGGAAAAATAAGTGCACTGAGGCGAATATTTTAGACCTCTTATTTAAGACCCACCGCAAACACATCCTTAATGAGGGCTACGTAGAACTCGATGTAGAGAGAGTGCGCTGGACAGTGTTCCCACCCCACAGCACAGTAACATCAAGAACCCACCCAGGGAAAGGGTCTCCCTTGTTCCGATCAGCCGTCCAATTGCCATTCCGCATCATGATTTCCGTCCTTCCGTTCTTCCGATCGCTCTGGACCGCTACGATTTTTTTGTTGCTCAGGAACCAGTCCAATGTGCGTCGCATGCACACCGCGCTCCGGCTGAACGAGGTGATACTGAAGAAGTCGTCCGAGGCCAAGCTGGTGCTGCTCAACATGCCCGGACCCCCCAAGAACCGCAGCGGGGACGAGAACTGTATCCTTGGTCAAAGAGCCGCACAACGCCAGCATGGCTCCCTAACACCCGCCAGCCTCCTCTTAGTAACAGGATCATAGGAGGATGGTTGTGGAGTCATTTGATTGTTATCGCTGGAGGTGCTGAGCACAGTCTCCACCATCACACTGATTGGAATTAAATGTTATATGTTTTAAATTGAATGGAAAGAAATTAAAATTGTACAACACAGTAGAAGACAGCGCATAACTCAGTACAGTACAGACGGTATAATATGAAAGTACACTATGACAGAACACTATGACAGAAGAGTGTGACAGTACAGTATGACACTATGACAGTACACTATGACAGTACAATATGAAAGTACACTATGACAGTACAATATGAAAGTACACTATGACAGTACAATATGAAAGTACACTATGACAGAACACTATGACAGTACAATATGAAAGTACACTATGACAGAACACTATGACAGTACAATATGCTTGTACACTATGACAGTACAATATGAAAGTACACTATGACAGAACACTATGACAGAACAGTGTGACAGTACAGTATGACACCATGACAGTACACTATGACAGTAAACTATGAGACTACATTATGACACTATGACAGTACACTATGACAGTAAACTATGACGGTAAACTATGAGACTACACTATGACACTATGACCCTACACTATGACAGTATACTATGAAACCACACTATGACACTACACTATGACACTATGACACTACACGTTGACAGTACACTATGAAACCACACTATGACACTACACTATGACACTATGACACTACACTTTGACAGTACACTATGAAACCACACTATGACACTACACTATGACACTACACTTTGACAGTACACTATGACAGTACAGTGTGACACTATGACAGCACACTATGACACTATGCCAGTACACTATGACAGTATGACACTACACTATGATAGTATGACAGTATGATACTATACTATGACACTACACCATGACACTATGACAGCACACTATGACAGTATGACACTACACTATGACAGTATGACAGTATGATACTCTACTATGACACTACATCATGACACTATGACAGCACACTATGACAGTATGACACTACACTATGACAGTATGACACTACACTATGACACTATGACAGTATGATACTACACTATGACACTACACCATGACACTATGACAATATGACACTACACTATGACAGTATGACAGTATGACACTACACTATGACAGTATGACAGTATGATACTACACTATGACACTACACCATGACACTATGACAGTACACTATGACAGTATGATACTACACTATGACACTACACCATGACACTATGACAGTACACTATGACAGTATGATACTACACTATGACACTACACCATGACACTATGACAGTACACTATGACACAGCAAATTAAATGGCACACAGAAGTCATTAACTCCAGTATAGAAAAGATATTTGTGTGTGTATTGTTAATGTGCTGTACAGGTACTGGTTGTGTAGATGTAAAGAAGTCGTTTCATCTAACAGGATGGAGATTAAATCAAAGGCCAGGGGTTGTTTTAGTTGACCCGGGGTCCCGTGGCGGCTGAACTCAATCTCCTGAGGTACAGAACCCCTGGTTTGATCTTTAATCCTTTCCCTCCAAGATATGGAGTTCCTCGAGGTCCTCACGGAGGGCCTCAACCGGGTCCTCCTGGTCCGCGGCGGCGGGCGCGAGGTCATCACCATCTACTCCTTGAGAGGGTGGTCCGTCCATCCCCCCGTCCTCTCCCTCCTCTTCCTCCCCACCTGCCATGCCTTCCCAAATTCCCTGCATTTTTTTCTGCGTCATTCATGGTCACACAGACTTGTTTTTCTGTTTGTTTGTGTGATCACCCCTCCCTCATGTTGACCTGATTGCTAGCGCAGCTTCAGAACCCCCTCACCCCCCTTTCAATTCCCCGCTGTAGACCCGTCAGCTGGAGAAACGTTGTTCCCCATCCCCTTTAGAATCATCTAGACACCATCTAGAGCACACTCCTGAATCAACATGTGTTTGATCTTGAAGCTTGTTTCTTTAGCTGTTTGCATCTTGTCATTTATTGATGTATTTATTTATTCAATGATCCCGGAGCAGTGGAGCTCAGCTGTCTGTGCTGGAGCTCACCTGTCTGTGGTGGAACTCACCTGTCTGTGGTGGAAGTCACCTGTCTGTGGTGGGCTCACCTGTCTGTGGTGGAACTCACCTGTGTGTGGTGGTCTGTGGTCGCGTTGTCCCTCCATCTCACGGTTAGCTCTTCTGTTGTGATTTTGATTCTTTGCTAGCATGTTTGCAAGCCTCCTGAGAGGGGGGGTGGGGGGGGCCGCGATCCGGCTGCCATGATGGTGATGATTTCAGCGCATGGAGATTGTGGGATATTACGCTCTGACTCTAGCATGGAAAAGGTGCTGTACTTTCCTCAATATTCCAGTCTTTTGGTTATTATTGATGTTTATTATATATATAAAAATATGTATAATATATGTATCAATATAGACTGTACACACTTTTTGACATTATCATCAGCACGGAATCACCCCACTGTCCTCCCCCCCCCACCCCGTCTCCGTTGTCTCCTTCCTCACATCCGTAGTGGCTATTCACCCCCATGGCCACTGATAGTGCCAAAAAAACAACAACCACCAACAACAAGGCTAGCTTGGTCTTTATAGAGATTGACGTGACTAAACTGTGAATTACTGGGGTCTATGGAGGAGAAGTGGTGGTCCGACAGCAGCGGCTGGGGGTGGGGGGGAACACGTCTATACATGCGGGGGCAGAGATCGTCATATAGTAAGACGCCAGCAGACCCAGTCAGCCGCCCCCTCCCCACCCCCCTCTCTGATCCTCCCCTGGGCCGCGTTGTGGATCACTGTAAATAACGCTCTGACAAGTCCTTCTGAGTGTCGTATCCTATGTGACAAAAAAAAGTTGAAGTAAATAAGCTTCAAGCTTGGAAACCGTTGGGCCACGCCCTCTCTGAGGGCCTGACCACCACTTTGATTTGGGACTGGCTTTGGGCGTGTATCACCATGGTCACTGTCACTGTCACCCTTTGACGAGAGCTACACTGCACTCACTGTCTGCCACTGTGCAAAAAGTGACATTTTTAACGGTCCCATCGAGTTCATTGAGTGAACTTTAAATGTGTTATTTTTTCATCTAGAGAAGAATATATGTATTTGTTATGTTTATAGACAGAGGTGAAACATATTTATGAAATAGTTCTATATCATTTAGATTATCACTTCAATATTAACTTAGTTACTTTTGCCAAACTTAGATGTTATATGTGCCATATCAAAGTATTTTTCAAAGATAACTACTATACAAATTATATTGATCAAATTGAGGAGAGGACAGTGAGCTCAATGCCAATTTGTCTACATTGAATATAGAAAAAAGGATAACACTAAAGTTAGTAAGACACCCTATTAGAACATCAATATGTATTGATTAATTTTGTATAGGGTGTAACTTGTAGTATACTTGTATATTTTGAAGGCCTTGTGGCGCTAGGAATCACTTTGTTAATAAGGTTGAACTCTATGCAGTAGACTCTGTGGGGATTTTATATCCTCTAGACTGATTTGAGCCCAACATATCCCTTGACCATTGGAATGAATCATTAGAACAGAATACTTAAGTTTAAAAGTGTTGAAAGGAAGAATGTGCAAAAACTGAAAATCTGGACACATGTTAGCATTTTTTTCTAGATTTTTGAAACACACACACTCATATATTTTGTTAAGTAGATTTCATATGTCTTATGCATTAAGGATCATATCACTGACCATTGACCGATGTCCCTATGTATTCATTTATTTAGATCCAAGAAAAAAACTGTTTAAGGTCATTTGCACTCGTAGTAGATCTATAAATATAAATAAATACATATTTATTAAATGTATATGTTTATATTTATTTGTATACATATATGAATATTATTTATATACATATATGTATATTATATTTATATTATATATATAAATATATTGAATTGATATATGTATGTATATATATACACATATATATATATATACACATATATATATAATAGTAAAGCGAAACACATGAAATTAGTTTCTAGAACTATTTAAAACCAGTATTTAATGTTTTTAGTGTCGTTTGAATGTCAGATCATGTGTTGTGAATGCTGCTAGTATCGATATATCATTTATTTGTACTGTACATAGAGACAAGTGACGAGATTACCACGCGCAGGAAGACCAATGCGGGCTTTCGCTTGACATACATATCAGGGCTGGTAGATTTATTGGTGTGTGATCTATGGACAGGGTTGACTTTGTTATGTTGGAGATTTACAGTTAATTGAGTAAAGTAAGCCTAATGCAATATTAAACGATTCAGATGATTTTTTTTTGGTGGGCAGGGGGGAGGGGGGTGGGGGACGGTCACAATTAGTAAATGTAAAACTTTCCCCTGGTCATTTTCAAAAGCTGCTCTCTCAATTAATCCCGTCAATAGAGGGCATCAAAAGGCTAAACTCAATCCCTGTTTGAGCGTTGGTCATCACAATCTCCTCATTCGAACCAATCAGAGCAGTGGTCCAGCCCCTGTGTGCGACTGCACCCGGGAGGTGTCCAGTAGCCTTCTAAAGGTCGGGGATCCTGGGAGAGCAAAATGGATCATCAATTTGAACAGAAAAAGTACAACCAACTTGATCCAGAAACAGATTTTGTTACGTTTATTCAAATGGCTTGCAGGTTACAGATAGATATAAAATGTATCCCCACCACCTGACCAGAAGATAACATTCATTACCAAGCGTTCCCCCCTCCCACTCAATAGATGTTCCTGTCACCTTTTAAATGCGATGATAGCACTTGTATTAGGTCAGCGCTGAGGTCCTCGTTTCAGATAACATGGCTATTATATATTCAACCAGAACATTGCCTGCATCAACTGAGCCTTTTTAAACCTCTCCACGCTTAAGATAATGTTGGGGGGGCAAGAAAAGTATGTTTATTGAAGAAGAATAACTTATTTATTGAGTTAAAAAAATGTGTTTTATAATTACTGTTTGCATGGTCTTATGTGGCAATATTTGTTTTAGTGGTTTCTACAGAGTTATGATGTGATTAAGGCGGGAGACTGGGAGGTCAGGGCAGAGGCACATGACATGTAACCTCAGTGCAGAGTTTCCCCCCGTGGGAAAATGGCTAGACCTTGAAAACGAGTCTTTTGCTAAAAAAAAATATATTTCAGAAAAATAAATTAGTTTACTTTATTGTTCCATGTCCTATTTCGATCTTGCTCAAGTAGTGTTATGTAATATCAAAGCAGACTTTGAGTTGAGTATATGAATGGGCTGAGAGATAACATTTCACATTTCATTTCAACTTTTGTAAATATAGCCTATATATCACTGCAGTCAAAGACACTTTAACCTACTATGGTGTTGTCTTTTGTTGTGCACTGTTCTATCACTGTGGACAAAGTCTTGAGAGTTTTGTATTATGTGCAATTTTGGTTCTTGAATCTTTGTTTTGTATTTTCTTTAGCAACTCAGTCAGCAGTGAGTTCTTACATCAGAATGATTGTCACCATATGTTACACACCGTTAAGGATAAAGTGTTTACCCAAATTTTGGCCGAGACAACAAAGCACTTTAATCGACTAAATCAGATGAACAGGGAACAAAACGTCTCTCTCTAGACCGCCCCACGGGGACATCTGGTGGCAGAGAGACGTATTGCAGCCTGCCATCAAGTCAAATGTACCTGAAATATAAACTTAATTAGTTATTTTGCTGCAGTTATAAACTGCAATGAAACTACCTACCTGTTGCTTTTTTGTTTCCATTTTATGATTTATTTTTAGTCGAGGACACCTTGGAATGCATCATATTTTGATTATTTTTCGTGACAAATCAAAAATATATATATATGTCATGGTAGTTAATTGTTCATTTCTTAGTGCTTGTTATTCAATCTGTTTGGTGAGGCTCCCCAAAAACCCACTCCCAGCCCCAAACATCGGCCCACACCCATAGCCTCCTCCCATTCCCCTCATAACCCCTCCCACATCTGTACTTATATGTGATTGCAGTATAATTCAGAAAAAAATTATCAAAGAATATAAAACAAGCGCTTCCAATTCTGGTACTGGCTCTGCTTGGACCACAAGCAGATTAAAAACAACACAGAAACAGTCAGCTTCTAGTCCCCATTTGATCCATGAACACAGATCTTCACCTGCACTACTGTAGCATGAGACTTACCTGCCGGTGATCTGAACAAGACTCCATCCTCCAATGGATATAAAGGGCTCTGCAACACATCTGTTAACGGTGAAAGGATGTCAAACTAAAAGAGAAAACACAAACAATCCCTACAATCGGAACACAGTCCCACAATCCTGCTTTTAGAGTGAGGCCTGATTCATTTATGAACTCCCTTTTTTTTCCCCCCCCATCAATATCTGCGCTAACGCAGTTATTGTAAGGCTGTTCAAGCAGCTGGTTTTATTTTAGTTATTGATCCAGATGTGAATAACACTCAGAGGCTGTTCCCTGTTTGGCCCAAGCAGAGCCCCAGTCCAGTTATGTTGTGTAACTTAATGCATGCATGCAGAATACCCTCAACAAACTGTAGTATTGATAATATATTGAGTGTTTGTTGTATCCAAAGTATTTTGTTTGTAATGTTTTTTTTGGAGTTTTCTTTTTCAGTAGTATGAATCGTTTGCTACCTTTTTCTTTTTGACTGGCCAAGTGTATCCAAGATGAATGAATAGAAGCCTAAGTTACAGTACAAGATTCTATTTTTTGGTAGATTTGTTGAAAAGATTATTTCACATTAAGTGTCGTTTGTGTCAAATTATATATATATAGATATATCTGCAGATACATTACCAAAGTATATTTCAATTACCTTACCTAGTGATGTGTGCTCCGATGAAGTACTCTGATGAATTAATACAAACTCTGAGGAACGCTAGTTTAAAAGGCATGCCAGAATATTTTGATGTTAAACCCTTTTCTTTATTATAGAAAAGTCCACGCTGAAAATAATCTACAGACCGAGGTTTCAGACAAGTTAAGGTTTACCTAAAAATTCTAATGAACAGCAAATCACTAAAATATTGTATTAATCTAAAAAGTCATTCTTAAATGATTCTGAAAAAAAGTCTTGCTTTCCTGGGATCCAGAAACTTAGGGTTTGTCTTTAATTCATTGGAGTTTGGGGTACAATTTTGTACAAACGGTTGAGATGGATGTAGGGTTGATTATATATATATATATATTATAACAAACACGACTATAGAAACGCATATATGAATATGACAATTTTTCATTCCAAACCTTTCATTAACCCTCCTGGACTGTGTACCTAGTCTTAGGGTTAAAGATGTAGTTGTTTCCTTTCAGTTCTGTGGGGGTGTATGTGTACATGTGCACTCGTATCTGCTAGGGGGGGGTGTGACTGGTTGGGTGGGGGTTTGTGTAAATAAATCAAGTACAGTTAATGTGGAGGTGTTTATTTTTTGTGTCAGTGTAAGTTAAATATTCTAATTAAAAAAAAAAATGTATTCTCTATTGTGTTTCATGGTACATAAAAAAAAAAGGAAAAAAGTAGTTTTATCTTACATTTCAAATGCTTCTATATCTCTATGGCTTCTGGCGATACCGTTCCATTTTATAGATTTGTCAGCACAAAATGCAATAAACCAATACCATTTTATTACACTAATCGTGTGTGTCATCAATCATGTTTTGGACAATATCTGGAGGAAAGTAATTCACAATGCGAAACAAAAATAACAGCACCGACTACGGTTAATGGTTTGAAAACAACTCAGGACTCCATCTCGTCTTCTGTACACATGCAAAAGCAGCGTCGATTGTTGCACACAGGGAACGGGTTTGAATGAGCTACCACAACGACACAGGCTCCAACAAAGGGTTATTAAAAGCATTTACACGTAGGAAAAACATTGGTCTACACACAGCTGGTGAATCAAAAGATCATAGTTGAACTTCTCGCGTCCCCGTCCCCCCCCCCACAAGATCAGTCAGAGGTGACCTGATTGGCTGTGTGGCCCTCAGTAATGGCGGGGGTACATGGACATGGGGGGCGGCTGGCCCATGCCCGGCGGGCCCCTGGGGGCCGGGGCCTGCTGCTGCTGCTGCTGCTGCGGGCTCACGAGGTGGTTGAGTGACGGCCCGCTCTGGATCAGAGTGTCCAGCGCCTTCTGGACGCTGGGGCTGTCGAAGTTGATGCCCGAGGCCGAGCTGGGGGGCCGCTGGCTCAGCGGAGGGGCGGGGCCCCGGCCCAGGGGCATGCCGTAGCCCGAGGCCCCGGCGGGCGGAGGGGGCCCCGCGAGGGGCATGGTGGACCGGCCCCCTCCCAGCATCTGGGGGTTCTGGGAGGGGGCGGGCGGGCCGTGCTGGGGGGCCATGGAGCCGTACGGCTGAGGCTGGGGGGCCATGTTGGGGCCGCCGGCCGGCAGGGCGGAGGAGGGCAGGGCCCCCCCGGCGCCGCTGTTGAACAGGCTGAGGATCTTGGCCTGCAGCTCCTGCTGGTTGGGGTTGGCGCTGGGCTGGGGGGCCGAGGAGGGCGGCAGGCCGGAGTGGCTCTGCTGGACGGGGGCGTGGACCGGGTGGGCGTGGGGGGCCGGCGGCGCGTGGGGGGCCGCAGCCGGCGGGTGGATAGCAGCTGTGGGGAGGCAGAAACAGGGGAGGAACAGTTCAGCCAATCAGAGAGGAGCAGAGCGGTGGGTTCACAGAGGGGATGGGGGGCCACCCGACTGATGGAGCGGGCCCCTGGGCGGGGGCTACACACCTGCATGTGGGTCTGCACTGGGTCGCACCAAGCGCAGCCTCTTGTCCTTCAAGTAAGCGATTAGACTGTCCAACTCCTCCGGCGTCACAAACCTACCGGGGGGACACACATAACATTGACAGTCAGTCATGGACACCTCAACACACTTCATCAATTGGTTTGGGGTTGAATGGACTCCCATGAAGCCCCCCGTTCTGGGCGACCAGGGGTAAGCCCCCCGTTCTGGGCGACCAGGGGCTAGTCACCTGTTCTCGGAGAGCAGTGTGATGGCGGTAAGCAGGGACACGGGGTGGGCCTCTCGGTCCGCCTCTCGGACCAGGACGTCGTCGGCCATCTTGGCGGCCTTCCTGGCGATCTCCTCGCGCTCCTTCTCGCGGTTCTCCACCTTGTAGGTGTCGTAGTTGTGCGCCACCAGCACCATGGCGTCCTGCATGGGCATGTTGCGGTGTTCTGCAACCAGGACACTACTCGGTTATATTGTGGACATTTACTCTCTGAGCAGCAAAGCGCCAATCGCCTTGAATCACGGTGGAAAACATCAGGGCTTTCTGGTGATTTGGAAGGGTCTGCGTCTCATAATACAGTTTTTCTCAGTCGCTTTGGTACATTTCTCAGAATTGAAATTGGCATTTACGCTTTGACTGTTTGTGCTGTCATTTGTTGACAGACCCTGTCATTGCTAGAAATGTGCACATAGGACAATCTCCTTAGGAGGTAAACTGTACATGCGTTGCTGTAGGAATTACAGTGTAGTCTTCCTACACCTCCTGACGTTCCTGTCTGTTGGGCCACAAAGTCTCATTCTCACGCAGCCTCACTCCTCTTCCTCTTCTCTGGCTGTTGACCCTGTCCAATTCCTTGTCCTTCTATTGTCAGACAGTGTAACATCTGTGTAACATGTTGTTCTCCAGCTATATATACATGTACTTGCCAGTTCATGGTTCAGGAGATCCACCTTTGAGCTGTTCCAGTAAACTGGTTGATCGTTGGTTGATCTAACACTTGACACATTTCCCTTCTTTAGAGAAAGTCAAGATTCACCTGGTAGCAATTTGCCAATTCAGGACAGATTTAGAAAAAAAGTCTAATGGAAATGTATAGAAAATACATATGACATTGACAACTTGTTCAACCATTTTGCATGTAAAGACTGCAGATACCTAAGAACTAATACCTAAATGTTGTGGGGGTAAGACTATTCAATAGAGACCCATTACAATACATTCTGATCAACACATGACATAAGACATTGATAATGCAGGAAATAGCAGAGAATTGTACATAATCATTTGCATCAATTGTCCAAAGAAATGAGAAACAGTTTTTTTGACGTGCCCAAGTGACACAATGATGTGAAGATTGAACAGGTAGTTTTGAGAATTTAAATTCTGATCTGAGAATTGTACCAAAGCGACTGTAATACAACAATCAAACTCAACTATCAAAACGGAATCAAACTCAAGGGTAGAAAGTGGTATTTTAAGTTGTGATCATTTCACAGCCTCTCAGGGGTTCCAATAAAACCAAGCGGGACAGGCACCGTGTCCTAAGACGGTTCCCCAGGTGGGTGAGCCAGGCCCCCGGGTTGATTAACGGAAACAACTCCTGTCCTAACTAGTGCCCAGCGGGGGTTGTGTGTGGGCCGTGTCCGCGGCGCTGACCTTGAGGGGTGCCAAACAGGATGTTGACGGTGCAGGAGCGATGCACCTGGTGCTGCTGGGTGATGATGATGGCGAAGGGCGTGCGGGCGCGCCCCACGTCCTCCAGCGCCTGCGTCAGGGACACCTCCGTGTTCAGGAAGATGAGGTCCACCACCATGCCCAGGTCCCGCACCTTCCTGCCCACCGTCTCGGCATACTCCCTACAGTTGGGTTGCAAACAGAAAGACGCACAGACGGACAGACAAACACACAGGGGGTATATGAAACGACTACGTTCTGTGTAATGGTAGGAGACCTCCAGACAGCATTGGTAAACAGCAGGGGTGGGACAAAACATCTACACGGCGCTATATCGGCAACCTTCTTTATGCGATACGAGAATCCATATACTGGCGCCAAATATCAATATATGGATATATATTTATTTTGCATTTTCATCCTTTATCCTGAAGAGTTGGAAAGGGAATATTGCCCCATTCTACATTTTAATTGATTAATAAAACAAGGCGCTCTAAAGCGATGTCCCTGCACCTCCAGGTGGTTCTCCACACACGGAGGAAGGAAACGTTAACCAAATCAGAGTAACTCAAAACTCAAGTTTGGACTGCGTATAAAGACCGAAATCCAGCACTTTTTCCTTTTCGCGTTCATTTTGTATTCATCGTTAAGACTTATATTGTGATGTTTCGTTAAAGGATTGTCTAACAATATTGATTATTGTGGAGTCACTGTATGGCAGTATTCTCAGTATGGCGGGCCAATGTACCGTGTATGGTAAGGTACCCTGTGACTCCCAACCATAGTAAACAGCTCAGACTGGGCCGTAGGCCGGAGAGTGGACATACTTCTGCACTTTGTTGACGACGATGACGGAGCAGTCGACGGGCCGCTCGGTGTCGTAGCGCCGCTGAAGCTCCTCAAAGTACTGGCGGTACAGCTCGTTACGCCGCAGGTCCTCAGGCCGCCCGCGCTCACCTACAGAGACCAGTGTTAACTCTACACACATACACAGGGACACTGAACAATAGGCCCACCTACAGAGACCAGCGTTAACTCCACACACATACACAGGGACACTGAACAATAGGCCCACCTACAGAGACCAGCGTTAACTCCACACACATACACAGGGACACTGAACAATAGGCCCACCTACAGAGACCAGCGTTAACTCCACACACATACACAGGGACACTGAACAATAGGCTCATCTACAGAGACCAGCGTTAACTCTACACAAATACATACGGGTACTGAACTCCTGATCCTTCATATTGGGACAATATTGAGGAATATTCGTACACGTAATAAACCCTCTGCAAATGCAATCAGGAATATTGATGGACTGATATTTGGGATGCAAAAAATTGTCAATTCATTAAATACACCTGCACTAACAACATCCATTATATCCATTATGGGACATAATGGCCTTGGTGTCACGCATCTAAATGAGGAGGAAGTTCCATCAAAAGGAGAATGTTAAAAGAGTGGTGGTGGCACTCATATGATGTGGCGCTGAGAAGGGATGGGATTGTCGATAATCGAAGGGATTCATGTCTGAAGAGGTGACGGCTTGGATTCAAGTCCACGCGGAACAGGACATCTGGTCCTACATGCTACGTGCCCATAATGCATCATTGAGGGCGCACTCACACTAGGCAAGTTTGCCTGTTCCGTGCTGCAGGAAGGTTCTGCACGATTCCCCCCCTCCCCACTCCCACTCGCTGGCCCGTGGTCACACTGCTCCCAAAGGCCGTGGCCTGGGCACGATTGCTCCTTTATACATACGTCGTAATACGATAAATACGTCATCACCAAGCGTGGTGTCCAGCTGCGACTGAATGCTGTCGTCGGCCCAAATTTAAAGTAAACACTCGACTTCATTATCGCACCAACGTAAACCCACTCGTGAACCGCTGGCCGCCATTGTTTAAAATGATTGTTGTGGGGAAGAAGGGCATGGACCTATAAAGAAAGAAGGGTCGTGCAAGGACTACGTCATCCAGCTCACGTTGCGTATCTGCGCGCGTCATCTCATTAGCAACCGTACTTTGGCCACGGCACACCTCTCCCAAGTGGGCCGTGGCCAAGGGGCTGTTCCGTGCTGGAATACGGATGGCGTGGTCACACTAGCCAAACGTTCTAGACTTTAGTATGCAAATGAGCTCGGGCACGGGGCCGCGGCCCGAGTGTGAGTGGCCCCAAATATATTTGAATACAACGGAATGCGGTTCATTTGGACTGGAAGCCTTGTATTGCCAACACGTACTCTCTGGGTCTCGCCGTCCGTTCCACGGGTCTCTGAACGAGTCTCTGTAGGGGTCTTCCTTCTTCCGGTAGAAGTCGTCGGGGGCAGCTGCAGCGCGGTAGTATCGGTCATACTCCTCCCTGCAGAACATTGGATTGATCCTTTTATAATAGACCAACAGAGTTGCTGGCAAAGGGTAACGCCAGCGATCGACGACGCTACAGACCAGCGAGGGGCCACATCAGTCGCATCTGCATTCCACATGCATCTGCAATATCTATAAACTATAAATATTTATACATTTTAATATATAAAATGATAATCAAAACCTACAAAAAAGGTAACAATAAAATGGTCAAATCACAATTCAAATATAAAATATGTAACATATAAACAAAGAAATAAGCTTCCCTATATTCACTCCCAACTAGGAGTTCTGGCTGACAAGTGAGGGAAGGTCGGATTTTCATTTTTATTTTAAACTACAGATTTGGCGAGTGGGAAATTGATGGTCATAGGGGAGAGTTTCAAAGGTGCCAAATTAATCATTTGTAAACAGGTCGCACTCTTGATCGACATCAAGGCGACTAAAAATTATATAGAAAAAAAACTTTAGCGATACAAAACTTGACCAAAAAGGTTTTGGAACTACTGTCCTCAGTAGGGATTTTTTAATTGCCTTCCTAGAACAGTTGATTTTCATATGAGATTTCAATCCTATAATCCTCAAACCCTAACTCAATGGTTTGAGTAATAGGTCTGAGAGACTCATCATTGTGGTCCTTCACAGATCATTAAAAAACCTGGACGTACAGAGCTCCAAATGACAGCCAAACCTGTACCATACACAATTGAATAGTAATGACAATATTTTTTTGAATTAAATGAAGTTCACATTCTGTTTCTCTCTGGAGATCAGTCTGGCATTGAAAACCTTTTTTAAATGTAGACAATGACGCGATCTTCCAGTTATTGTTTGCAGAGTTAATACGCACAATACAGCTCAGAAGAGAAAAGTACGAAGCAAGTACACTCCTTGCTCCTGATTAGCCAACATCAGCTCAGAGCCAGGGCTGACCACATTCATACTTTTCTCTTCTGGTACGTATTTTACGTTCCACTCTTCTGTTGCTATTGGGGATACATCTTAATAGCAGGCCTGTCGGACAAGTTACTCAAGTTGCTCAGTGCGCATGTGCCAAGCAGCATGCAGCTCACACACACACACACAGCACGCGTGAACGCATACATGCACCACATGCACGCACATACACACGCATACACACACGCACGCATGCACAGCACAAAACAACACACACGGACACCACACACACACACAACGCATGGCTCAGTTTTAAAACAAACACAGCGACGGACACCGCACACACACACACACGCACACACGCACACACGCACACACGCACGCACCAAACAACACAGCGACGGACACCGCACACACACACACACGCACACACGCAGACGATTTTCCGACAAAGGCAGCGTAGGACACCGCATACACACACCGACACACATACGCGTTGAAAGACAACGGCATGATCGATCCCGCAATGTCTTGCGATATTGATATCCCCCCCTTCCCGTCTGACAAAGTCTCCCAGGTAAGACGTTCTGTCTCTAAACTGTAGAAATCGCCATAAAAGAAGTAAAGTGACAATTTCTCACGTCGACAAGCAAACATCGTGCCGTCCGGCATATCAACACAAAAGTCAAGTGATCTTAAAGAGACAGCGCACCTATAACACAAAACGAAAACATGTCAATAACACAGTATGCTGTATTATGGCTATAGAGTCCACCACAAGACCACACTATGTTGTCAACTGTAATATTACTCTCCTCCTTGAGCCTCCAGAAATGTCTTTACATCTACATCTAGGGCATTTAGCAGACGCTTTTATCCAAAGCGACTTACATCACTTAATACACACATTGACACACTGACGGCAGAGTCAACCATGCAAGGCGACAGCCAGCTCGTCAGGAGCAGTTAGGGTTAAGTGCCTTGCTCAGGGACACATCAACACTCAGCTAGGTGGAGCTGGGGAGCTTTACACTTTAGGGGTGTAACGCTCCGCCTCCGACTACTAGATGGTTAGTGTTACACCTTTCGGCTCCCAGACCCGAGGAGCACAGGGGAGACGTTCCCTCCAGGGCCGATGCTCTCAGGGGTAACACCCTTTACTTTGACCGGCAGTGGGTCTGCTTATAGCTCGGAATGAAGCGGCCACCGATTCTTGCCGGGTACTTTATTCTTACACACAACCGGACTCGATCATTACTTCACTAAACTGCACGCTACCGCTCGCTCGTCCGCACTTACACGCTGACGACACACACACACACACACACACACACACACACTGCCAGTGATATGCGCACCAGATACTTTCTCATGCGCACCAGATACTTTCTCGAGCGCACCAGATACTTTCTCGTGCGCACCAGATACTTTCTCGCGCTCACGAGAAACGTTAAAAACATTCTTTTTACCTCATGTCCCTTCACGGGTTCAGTACTCTCTACCACTGTGTCCGCCATGTTTTTGTTCAAAGTATGGTGTGATGCGTGACGTCCGTGGGTGGGAGAACGCTACATACATGTAAGGGGCGGGATTGAGCAGTTGAACATGGTTTGTAGACTCAAGAGAGCAGCGGTCGGCTTTATAAAATAGCGCTCGCATGGCAACATCAAAATAATATATAATATACCGGTGTGGCGATATCACTTTCAAAAAATATACCGGTATAATTTTAAAACCGGTATATCGCCCAGCCCTAGTCTGAGTCACGTAGAATATTGAATAGTGAATACGACTATAGTTATTTATTACATGGCTCTTCTCAATGCTGTTGAACCCTCCGTTGACTTGCATGGGCCGTCAATAACTTCCAGTGGTGAATAACATCCTCGGTTGCTAAGCGACGTCAACGCCTTCGGCGCACTATTTCTCTGCTGATCAACACTGGTAACAAATAAATTGTAAAAAGACACACCGTGTGAAGTTATTTTTTTGACGTGTCTAGTTCACCATCATGCAGGCTGAGTTCAGTAAAATAAATAGCGATGCGTTTTCGGCGCATGTAGGTCTATCTGCCTAAGCCCACGTTGAAATAATTTTGATATTGAATGTTGATGGCGCAGTGCTGAAATAAACAGATTGATTTCATACAAATCATAAAAGTCTCTCCCTGTGTCATTGTGTGTGCGTGTATCCAAGGTGCGTGCGTGCGTGGTTCTTTATTGACCGATTTTTGAATATTATTTGAATACTTCTACACTCACCGGCCACTTTATTAGGTACACCTGTCCAACTGCTCGTTAACGCAAATATCTAATCAGCCAATCACATGGCAGCAACTCAATGCATTTAGGCATGTAGACTTGGTCAAGACAATCTGCTGCAGTTCAAACCGAGCATCAGAATGGGGAAGAAAGGTGATTTAAGTGAATTTGATCGTGGCATGGTTGTTATTGCCAGACGGGCTGATCTGAGTATTTCAGAAACTGCTGATCTACTGGGATTTTCACGCACAACCATCTCTAGGGTTTACAGAGAATGGTCCGAAAAAGAGAAAATATCCAGTGAGCGGCAGTTCTGTGGGCGCAAATGCCTTGTTGATGCCAGAGGACAGAGGAGAATGGCCAGACTGGTTCGAGCTGATATAGAAAGGCAACAGTTACTCAAATAACCACTCGTTACAACCGAGGTATGCAGAAGAGCATCTCTGAACGCACAACACGTCGAACTTTGAGGCGGATGGGCTACAGCAGCAGAAGACCACACCGGGTGCCACTCCTGTCAGCTAAGAACAGGAAACTGAGGCTACAATTCGCACAGGCTCACCAAAATTGGACAATAGAAGATTGAAAAAAGGTTGCCTGGTCTGATGAGTCTCGATTTCAGCTGCGACATTCAGATGGTAGGGTCAGAATTTGGCGTAAACAACATGAAAGCATGGATCCATCCTGCCTTGTATCAACAGTTCAGGCTGGTGGTGGTGGTGGTGCAATGGTGAGGGGGATATTTTCCTGGCACACTTTGGGCCCCTTAGTACCAATTGAGCATCGTGTCAAAGCCACAGCCTACCTGAGTATTGTGGCTGACCATGTGCATCCCTTTATGACCACAGTGTACCCATCTTCTGATGGCTACTTCCAGCAGGATAACGCGCCATGTCATAAAGCGCGAATCATCTCAGACTGGTTTCTTGAACATAATGATTTCAATGTACTCAAATGGCCTCCACAGTCACCAGACCTCAATCCAAAAGAGCACTTTTGGGATGTGGTGGAACGGGAGATTCGCATCATGGATTTGCAGCCGACAAATCTGCAGCAACTGCGTGATGCTATCATGTCAATATGGACCAAACTCTGAGGAATGTTTCCAGTACCTTGTTGAATCTATGCCACGAAGGATTAAGGCAGGTCTGAAGGCAAAAGGGGGTCCAACCCGGTACTAGCAAGGTGTACCTAATAATGTGTCCGGTGAGTGTATATGCCATATGAAAGCTGAGACTCAAAGCAGTCATAGTCTAAGCCAGTGACATCTGGAAGTCGGGGAGGGAAGCACCATAGCATATGTATAAAAAACGAAGTAGCTTCAAGTTGTACTACAATTTTAAAGCAACCGTTCCATTAAAAACAATTGCACCTCAGAATGTTTTGAAGCACTTACCTGAATGAAGGGTCTCCTCTGGGGTCTGCCCTGGGGTCTGCCCTGGGGTCTCCCCTCGGGTCTCCTCTCGGGTCTCCTCTCGGGTCTCCTCTCGGGTCTCCCCTGGGGTCTCCTCTCGGGTCTGCCCTATGGTCGCTTCTTGGGTCCTTCTCGCGGCTCTCGGAGCCCCGGTAGCGGTCATCGTGGTCCCGTGGGGGACCCCCAGGCCTGGGCTCCCGGGCTTCTCTGCTGTCCCGGGGTTCTCGGGCGTATATGGGAGAGCGAGAGCGTGGGCGGCTGTCCCTGCCGTCTACGTAACCTCCGTACGGGCCTCTGCAAACATCAACGCAATTAGAACAAGACAACTACCCAATGAACTACCATCGGTTTATGAAATGGGGAAAAAAAAATACTAAAGAAATGTTAGGGTTGAACTGCACCATTCTTCTTTTGAATCCATGATTGTGGTCCGGTGTTTTGGTTGGTTTTAAGCACAACAATAACGTTTTTTCTTTAAACTGCTGCCTCAGGTATACAGATTTCTTTGTTTGTCCGAAAGGACAAAAGTGAGGCGGCGTTCTGTGTATTTGTGTGACAAGACAGAAAAAAACACTAAGGACAAAAGGAGACCATAAATGTTGATTTTGAATTCCCAGACGTAACGTATTGAGCACTGGCTTTTTTCTTTCCTTGTGAACGCACTCATTTGCAGCAATAGCTTTTTAACTTTTAGGCACCATTAATAAAAAGAGGCTTGCCGATGCCAACTCACTTTTAGTTGAGTTCTTGAACCTGTTCAAGAACATCTGCTAAAAAGCGCATTTTATTTTACGGTAAAATCGAAAAATCTTGTTGAGTCAGTTTGGAATGATCCAATCAAACCTTTATGGATCTAATCACATTTCTCCATTCCAGTTTTTCTCTCAAATGCAATTGAGAGAGATTGATGCAATACGAATGCCAGGTTACTTTGTCTTTAAGGATTTGTAAACACACAAGTCTATGGTTAAATCACATATGCATGAATCATTAGAGACGCTGCCATTGAAGACGGTCACTTCCAACACACGTGGTCTTTGTAGCGCAGCTCCTCGACCGATTCTACTGATGCCATCGTAAAGTTAAGTGATAATTCCACGCATTCAATCTTTTGGATACATTCGGTGATCCATAAACAAACAAGTTGACGTCGTTGAGAAACCTAGTAGGCACAGAAAACCGACATCATAGTTCAGACTTTGGTGTTCCTGATGTCTAGATTTTGTTTTTGAAAAACATTGTTATTACATTCAGTTAAAATCCAACTGATACTTCATGTTTAAAAGAAAAAAAAACTGTTCAAGTCAAAACATCAACTTTGAAGATTTTTGTGAACCAAGTTATTTTTAAATTAGAGGAATTTGGGGCCAACTCTGATTGCAAAAAAAATACGAAAACTGGAAAGCAAACATCTTTGGAGACAAAGACACTTGGAATGATTTTCTTTGCTTTATTTCAACACCTCTAAAAACGCAAAAGATAAATAAAATGTCGACATGGCCCAAATACTGTCACTCTAGCCACATAGAGCGCTCTCCGGACACTCTTCTTATTTGATCCTACCAGAGCACCGAGCTAGTTCTTCTTTTTGCGTTACTTTACCTTCGTGGAGGGCTCGGCCGGGATTGCGGTTTAGGTTGACGTCCCTCCACGGCCATATTTACATCTGAAAATAAACCAATCCAAACTTTACATAGCAACAATTACCATGCCTGCTTTTCACCTAAAATGGGACTGGCGACGGGAAACACTTCCATGATCCAAAAAGGAAAATCAGCTTCAGAATTCCATGTCCGAAAAATCCAAAATTGTACGATTGAAATTTCTGAAAGTTTGCAGGCATATCTGCTTGTAACTCATGACTCCAATCGAGAAGAAAAATATTTTCTGTCGTTAACGGCGACTTTCCAATTGTAACTTTATAAAAAGACAAAAATAGATGGATTGTTGGAGCTAATTGCACAGTACTTGGACTTAATAACGAGGTTTTACGCCAAATTTTGTGTTACTAAAGAATTTCACATTTAATTTCCATTTCTTTTGCATAATTCTCAAGCACACACACACACACACAAAAACAATCAAGATACAATTTTTTTGGAACAGCTTGTTACGGTTTCTATTTATTGCATATCAAATACTGGGTGAAACATTCAAAGATACTTGTTTCGTAATCACATTTAAGATGGTATAAATGTTCCTGTATGCATATAGGCATGAATAATTGTACATCTGTTCTACAGTCTTTCCTTTTGCTAATTATTTGCTGCTCTGCCATACCTTACTTAAACCAATATGGATTGCTTCTTCTTGAGCCAGTCACATCTATGATTGTTTGGTCTTACCTATTTTATAACCTTTAAATATTCGACCTTTATGGCCCGCCTTTGCAGCTTCCGCTTCCTCTACACGTTCAAATTGCACAAATCCAAACCCACGGAACATGGACACCCCTGTAAAAGGATGAGTTCAGTTGGACACTTTCCAGGTCATACTTTTGGTTTGCAAGGCCTTGAACCAATTAAAACAGTCTGAAAAAGCATAAGTGTTTCCTCTGCATTCACCCAGCACTACCAAAAGGCAAATAACTTAAAGGACACGCCCGTTTTACAACTCTGAACTCAACCAGGTAAATGTATTATATAATGATTATATGCTATACAATGTTATTTGTTCTATTAAAGTTAAATGTGGTGTGATTAAATGAATATGAATCCACAGAAAGCCATTTAAAATTGTATTGAATAAATGGCCACAGAGGAAACACTGATGCATGCAATATAAACAAAGCAAATACAAAAAACAAATTTTGAATTATTCTATTAACAACCAAGCAATATCCTAGCAGACATAGATAAGTCAAAAATAAAAATGTATGTACTCTCCACCAACATTGCCCCAAATACTGACCGATTATTTTTCCATATTGGCTGAAAATGTCTTCCAAGTCCTTTTTCTCCATGTCCGATGTGGGCAGATTCCCAACAAAAATCCTCCTCTCCATATCTCTGGGATCTTTACTGCTGCAGGAGCGGGAGAAGTTTCCTGGAGACGAGCTGTGGCTTCTCCGGCGAGACATGACTAATTCCACGGGATTCCTTTAAGGTTTCGGTTTTTAAATGTTTTAAAAATGCTTGCTCAAACGTACGTGTTGCGTCTGTAAAATGCCGTCCACAATCCTGCAAAGTATCAGCGGGGCAACAGAAACATATAATAATTCCATGGATGGACAAATTAAAACTTGAGCAGAACTTTCAGATGGCTAGAGTTGTGAAAATCGCAAATTTCAGACTGCAAAATTTTCGAGTTTCCGATCGCAAATTATTTTTTAGAAAGGGTCAGCAGATAAGTGTTGAAATACGTTAGATTCATACACATTTGATTTGTTCAAATATTAATTGTTAGTTGTGTTCATAAATAAAAGTTTGCTCTGCAAAATTCTTTGATGCAAAAATACTGGCCATTGAGATTCTCAATCAAACAGATCCAGATGAAATTTGTTCTTCTGTGGCCTTTTTCTTCGTAGCCATAGCCAAGTTCAAAAAGTTTACCACAATTTGATGTAAATTATTTTCAAAACTTAAGAAATGGATCATTTAAATAAGGAATGTCTTGCAAAATTATGAGAAAACTCCAGAAAGGTTTCCGTAAAAAATTGAGCAAGATAAAACGTTATAATTCTACAGTTTCATTAATACAATACAACATGAAAATGGTCAAAGAAAAAGAAGCAGTTGTCGATAATGCAGTCTTTTAAAATATAAGGCTTAGTTTAATGCCTTTATGTGTGCTGGGTTTCATAGTATCGACATTTTATATTTAGTGGATAGATTATATTCTGAAAATAGGAATGTGCATTTGCACCTTTGTATTGATACATTACACAGTTCAGGGAGTAGCCTGACGCATAGTAGCATACCTTGTTTTCTCTCTGGCTGTCCTGTGTGTTGCTCCCGCATACTAATGAAACTGATGTCTTGTTAACTCTGTAAGAGAAAAATATAAATCAATTTGGTGGACAAGAATACCGGCTTTATTTCAACATTATTCCCATTCACTGTTTGGCCATTTTCTTCAATTAAATAAGAAGGACTTTTGTTGATGCAAGATTATTTAGGGTAATAGGGTTCCTACTAAAACCGTAGGAACCCTATTTTAATTGTCAGTATTATTAGGGGTCCTACGAAATCCGTAGGGGAACCTTATTGTAATCGTTAGTATTATCATTTTAATTTTTTCGGACAAAATCTGCCATATTTCAAAAGCTACATGGTGAAAAGTAATTACGAGTGAAATTAGTTAGGGATAACAAGGAGGGGCCAGAATAAACAATAAGTGGCACTTTAACAAGCCTTTGAAGTGCAACATACTCAAAAGGCTGCCATTTCCACTAGGAAAGTACAATATGTATGAAACCTGTTAAACATGCACCATTCGTCACGATGAAAAACTTTCAGAGCCTGACCCATATGGTCAGATCATTAAGACTCAATGCAATGGCTACAACTTGACCAAAGACCCACACTTTAACTGCTTTGGTGCCTAAAGTGGGAAAAGCTTCAAACTAGGCACACATGTACTAGGTGGATGTGGGACTATATGGTGGAAAATACATAGTAATAAGGCCAAAGACGGCAGAGATGTTATTTCATTTATTTCACACGTGAAATAATTGAATATCTCCGATGTTAAAACGTTTCTTTTTGTGTCAAAAACTGTCAAAAATATAGTATACCCATGCCAAATTCCAAGTCTATATCTGAAAAAGAAAATATGATGAATTTTTTTGAAGTTGACTTTCTGATTCGCGGACTGTCTCCAAAGCAGGCTGGGCCTTAAAGCGGTACACACCTAATTTCGTAAATGTCCATTTTGACAGTGGACTTTGACACAGTATGCTTTAGAAACATGGTTGGTGATTGTTTTGATATGTCAACCTCCGGTAAACCAGTTTTTAAGGCATACTAATGCCATATTACCGTAACGACCAGGCTCACCATAATTCCAAGAACGAAGTACTTCTATTTCTCAAAATAGAATCTTTTTTGCATCTTAGCAGTCAACACTTCCACATAATGTACTGGTATTGATTCGGATTCATGACCAGGGGGTCGCTGGTACCAACTATTCTGCAAGACCTGGCAACGAATGACATCAAATAATGTTTGTATCGATTAGGCCAACCGTCATGTCATGGTTGCTAAGTTGCAACTTCATTTTAATTGTGGTTTAAGAGCCAGTACACGAAAAATAATACATTTATGTGAATTGTAATATATTAAGTAGTCATATTAGGTTTTAAGATTAATATCAAAAGTGTCAGAATCTGGGTGAACTTTTGCATTTGTTTAGACTCATCTTGTTGGCTGTTGACATCTGTTAGCGTGTGATTGGCGAACACAATGTCACCCAACAGTAGTCAATTCCTGAAATGCGTCTTATGTTTCCCAATGAACACCATGTAGGACTGGCAACTGTAGAATTGGAGTCATCAACCCCTTCTGAAATCTTAATTCACTCTCGCAAATTAGTTTTCTTCTGTGAAATATCTCTGTAAATGAACAGGACGTAACTCCGCTTCCTTTAGTTGATAGCTTCCGCCCCAAGCTCTATGCCGCCTCCCCCCAGAAATTGTGCAAAAACAATACTGTTGTATCTAATGCTGCTATCCATTTGGATGGTACGCTGGTACCAACGTATTTCCCTTGCTCCAGCCTTCCAGTTTGACATTTGTGTTTCCGTCGAGCGACGAGGGAGAGTAGTAGCAGGCACTTCATCATTAGCAACATAGCCTTTTTAGCAAAACTTTACATTGAATTGCATGCAAAGCAAGACCGTGCAATGTGCAATGCATACATTGGTGACCGGATTACAGGGTTCCTACAGGTTTAAGTCTAGGCCTTCTAGCTGGCCTTGTTGTTATTTAATCAAAATAATAGTGGTTGACGAAATGAAACTTTTGAGGAGAATGCGATACGGAAAAGTTATACTGCAGATTTTTTAAGACACAGATATCAAAATTCAAGACTTTTTTCAAGTCTTTTTAAGGTATTATTTCCAAATTCATAAATTCAATGCTTTAAAGACTTTTTAAGACCCCGGGGGAACCATGGGATTAAAGCAGCAATTAAATCAAGAGAAGATTTAAGTAAGAGGATTTAAAACCACCAACGTGGTACAAATGGAAAGAAAATACATCTCAACCCCCATTAACTATGGGCGCAGCCATCTTCTTTGCGAGTTGTACTTTGAAAGTGACGCGCTAGTATAGGACCCAAAGGGGGCGTGCCTCAGTGAACAGCCGCAAGAAAGCTGGGAGATTTTGCATCCGAAACGAACAAACCATATTTCAGTACATTTATTACATTGAATATTCATCTCGAATCCTACTCAAAGGGGAACTCAGCTTGGTGAAGGCAGTTTAGTCCGAGTTGGTAATGGTGCGCTCACCTTGATGTACGGTTAACTACACCAAAGGGGCCGTCGGCTGGGGCCAGCATGAGGACTGACCGGTTTAATTATCCCTATTGATACTAGATGTTTGGTAACCTTGCCACTTTTAACTTAGAAACACGAGTTATCTCTCCAGTGTCTTTTTAAACGGGTCCTTTTAACGGGGATCCTCGTGTTTTGGTCGTTTTTAAGAGCTATGATGAGCCTTAGCCTTAGCCATAGCCTTTAGCCGTCAGCTAACTCAACTAAAATGGGACAATTCACCACCTTCAATTTAATTTGCCTGAAAACGTGCTCGAATATCGCTTACCCGTATTGTGTGTCTGTTTATTTGTAACCGACGTATTTACCTTGAATTTTCCTTTATCCTTTAGTTTAGATTATGTCCAGGCAGACATGCAGCGCGTCGGATCTTTCCCGGCGCAAAGCACAATGCTCTTCTTCTGTCGAAATCTGCGGGAGGACGACCATCGTCTATCACCTAGTGGTCGACCATGGTGCTCTGAGAGGACTACTGCCACCTGGTGGTCGACCCTGGTGCTCTGAGGGGACAACTGGTTCTGAGGGGAATACTGCCGCCTAGTGGTCGTCCCTAGTGCCCTGAGGGGGACTACTCATAGATATATATATATCTGTACATATATATCTGTAGTTCTGTGCATATTATATCAGTTCAGATTTAAATATGTGTATATATATATATATATATATATATATATATATCAGATATATATATATATATATGTTATATATATATATATATATATATATATATATATATATATACACACACACACATATTTATATCTGAACTGATATATGTACAGATATATATATATATATATATATATCTGTACATATATCAGTTCAGATATAAATATGTGTGTGTGTGTGTATATATATATATATATATATATATATATATATATATATATATATATATATATATATATATATATATATATATATAACTGTAAACATACTTTACCAAACTACATTAGGATTATAAATCAATACAAATTATATATAAAGTGTAAATATAGTACATCAAATTATAAAAATAGACATGTGTGTATATATATATATGTAGATATATGGATTGTATAAATATATAAATTATAAAATATATAGTATTTTAAGTTGTATATGTATGGATTGTAAATATCAAATATAGTGTCATAAAAAAGAAAATTGTATATAGATATATAAAAAGATGAGGAACACAGAAAGTTAATTTATTAAATATTTATTGTGCTTTTCTTTTTGTTTTGTATTTTTCACATGTTTAATTTGTATTTGAATGTCTGAAATAAATTCAATCAATAGTTCCAGTTGTATCTCAGTCTGGAGGGTTGCTGGTTCTAGTCCAGTGTGATGCAGTGTTAGAGTGGTTTGAGTTATAAGCTAAATGATAGAAGATATTTACTTTTTGAGAAATGAAATGTTCATCTGAGTCCAGAAGAAACATTTCTGATAGTAGACATAATCAGTGGCAAGTTAAATGTCATGTGTTACAAAGTGTGTTTTTTGTATAACATAGAGGAAAAAAATATTCCTACCACTTAAAATAAAACATGGAATATCTACTATGTTTTTATTGTCATGCACTGAGCCATTACTGCTCAAATTTGCTACATGTTTGTATGAATTTTCCATATTGTAATGCACTAGGCAGAGGGTTGACCCATTCAAGATGGCCGCCGCGACTGCCGTCAGCCGACTGGAGCGCAACATTGCCGTGATGTATCTAGTGTTCTTTGGTTCTGAGGGGACTGCTGCCGCCTAATGGTCGACCCTTGTGCTCTGAGGGGACTACTGCCAAATAGTGGCCAACCCTGGTGCTCTGAGGAAACTTACTGTCGCCTTGTGGCCGACCCTGGTGCTCTGAGGGGAATACTGCCGCATAGAGTCAGGTCCAATTACACATTTCATGATTTCTTCCAGAACATAATCAAGCATCATTATGTATTGTATTATTAACGAGTGTCAACTGTCTTAAAATACAATATAAAATACAGTTGGATTTACTGCAGACGTATAGGCAACATTTTATTCTAAGGCAAAAATGACATTGGATCCACAATATCTGTTCATCTTAATTCACCTTAACATATTGCCTATGGGATATTGTCAAGCAAAGTGAGGAAACTTATACAACCCCAACAAAATGTAACTTGCGTCTTGGTGTGGACATGTATCTTTCGGCTAGGCACAGACCCCATGGTTTAGGGACAAGGGAAAGTCTTGCACTGTAAGGCAGCTATTTTCTGATTAAGGGCTAGGCTATTATTTTATATTATCTTTCCATATTTGATTGGCGTCATACAGACCCAAACTAACAATGATATACATTTTACAGTACATTTTGGTGACAGCCTTAGGCATGTCCTAAAATTCCTAACCCTAATTAATTAAAAAATCGGTCATCGGATATTATACCACATTCTTATTCCAAACTTCAATTTAATTATTTACGATGGGATATGTTTTTTTTACTTTCAAGAGCAGCTATTCAGATATGCTGAAACCATGTGAAGAATTCTTTTCAATGACAAATACTTCATTTTGCCCAGCCCTAATCCATTTGCAACGGGAAACCCCCATCACCCCTACGACGGAGCCATTCTATGGCGTTGATTTTGCAGCATAGGCACCCTTTGCCCCAATGGTGGCTTGTAAACTGTCCCCCCCTCCTGTGGTCCGCTGTGGCCCCCAGTCCAGTCCGTTCCTCCTCAAGGGGGTCAGCTTCCTGAGACAGCGTAACGACGGCAGAGGCTGATTCTGTGCCCTGAGCATCATGTACCCCTTGACCCCGCACGCCGCCCTGATCTGCCGCGCCTTCTCCATGGTCTCACTCGACCACTTGACGCCTCGGCCACTCTTCCGGCCGAGCCTGGCCAGCTGATTGGTGTTGAACACCTTCTCAATGTTCTGCACCAGGTTCTGCTTCTCCCGCTCCAGCCTGTGTTTCTCCCGCCGCTCGGTCACCACCGCCCTGAGGAGAATCCCGATTCGCTCGTCCTTCTTTCTCATGGCGTCCTTCAAATGTGCTACCTCACAACCCGGCAAATAAGTGTTTGTGTTTGCCGGGGATTGGCCGTTCTCCTTTGGTTGTTCTGATGGCTGCTCTGGTGAGGGCTCGCACAGGGCCGGGGGTAGGTCCTCGTTGTCGAGTGGTCGTAGAAAAACACAATGTAGAGGCAGTCCAAAGTTCTCTGGTTTTAGTATTGCATCCCCTGGGCCATCGTCCGTATTGAAATGGTACCCTACAATAATGGGGACAATCTACAATTAATAATGATATGATTGTCATTGGTCTACATGTGGTACCAAATGTAAAGTATTGATTATATTGACTAAAGCAACAGGCTGCTCTGCTTGTCTGCTGTGAACAATGAGTAAAAGTCAGCATAAGAAAATAAAATAAAAATTGATTAATAGATTAACTGTATAGTGTCTGTATAGTTGTTGTCATCCGGCCGTTTTGAAATTTGGTCACTACAATTTATGGTTGGCCAATGTGTTTTGGGTCACAAGTCGGGCTCTGATTGGATTTTGCACAAAAGAAAAGCAGATGGAATGCAGAAAACATCTAGCCTGTTGGGACTCTTTAGGGAAAGCCCATACTGAGGATGCACAGGAGGAACACACCTTTTGGAAAACCGGGGAAATCTGACATAGTAAAAATAACTAAAAGGACATGGTCCTTTAAAATGATCAAACTTGGCTATTTTCTATTATAACAGCGTGCTATAATAAGAATGTTGTGAAAACATTGGAGTCTGCAACATCCACTTTATTTCTACAAAAAACACGATTAGTAGCTATCTTAGGTAATGTTTCCAAATGGGATGAATGGAGTACACAAATCCCGGACCAATTACGTTAACGGTTCAACTTCCAACTTGGTCCAACACGTGTATGAAGCAGTACTCTCATAAGCAAGCGATAGGACGCTTTACATTGGACATTTCATCAACAGCTGTTCTTACCATTATCTTCTTTCTCTGTGGGCCCCTTCTCTGAGCTCTGGCTATAGGAGTGTTCAACACTGTGTCTTTCTGGCAGAGGGGAGTGGACTAGTGTTTTCGTCAGATTCTCCACTATTTGTCGTAGCGTCTTGTTTTTCTTAAAGTGGTTGAACTTGGTTGGAATTGCATTGGGCTTCAACTTCCTCAGGTTGTCCATGCGCCTGGACTCGTACTGCGACTCCTCGAAGTGGTCCTAAACAGGGTAGCAGAATAAAAATACATTTAGAACAAACAGATTATGAAGCAAAGAGATCATTGACAAAAGGCAGATGAGGCAGTTAATGAAAATGTAACGATTCATCCCTTTAGGTTGCGTTTCTGGACTTTTCATGGGTTACCTATTCAATCTTCTACAGATAGCAAACACTTTCAATGATCAGCTGTTGAGGCACCAGTTGCTTAGCAACAGACCCACTGCATAATTAATAGGATTATGAGTGGGTGGGAGAACGGAAATGTATACCTGTTTGTCTCAAACAAATCAAAAGTGAATTTTCTAGATATTAATTCAATAATTTAAAAAAGTATTGTAAATCATAATTAACATACTTTGTTTACTATGATCATAATGATTTATGAACTTAAATTGTTAATTTGTGACAATCGGCTCGTCAGAATCGAGTGATACAATATAGCCTTATAATTCGATGTAAATACTGCATTAGGCATACATATTTATAGTTTTCTTTTATCACAGACACATATATTGGTAGATGTTATTTTCTTTACCTTGCATTAGGCATGCTATGCCTGTTATATGATCACCTGGCATTTACTATGACTTATCTCAAAATGATGCAGCAAGGCAACATTTTGCATAATGTATTTTAGTTTCAAAATAAAGTGCAGCAACGTTACCCAAGGAGGCATACTTTCCAATGGATTTTAATAATATCTGTAAAATGAAAAGGGTTTGTAACGATCGGCCCAATGATTAGTCCAGGCAAACGTAACTGGACTAATCATTGACTCAATAAACCACTGCAGAGAGGTGTGCGTCGGACTCGGGACCCACAGAGAGGTGTGGGTCGGGTCCCACAGAGAGGTGTGGGTCGGGACCCACAGAGAGGTGTGGGTCGGGACCCACAGAGAGGTGTGGGTCGGGACCCACAGAGAGGTGTGGGTCGGGACCCACAGAGAGGTGTGGGTCGGGACACCCACAGAGAGGTGTGGGTCGGGAGACCCACAGAGAGGTGTGGGTCGGGACCCACAGAGAGGTGTGGGTCGGGACCCACAGAGAGGTGTGGGTCGGGACCCACAGAGAGGTGTGGGTCGGGACCCACAGAGAGGTGTGGGTCGGGACCCACAGAGAGGTGTGGGTCGGGACCCACAGAGAGGTGTGGGTCGGGACCCACAGAGAGGTGTGGGTCGGGACCAGGGAGTCTGTAGAGACAGATCACCTCGCAGAGCCTCGACCTGTCGTGGGCTTTCCAGTTGCGCCTTCCAACCATTTTCTCCCATATCTCTCTTCTGACAGGATCTCGGGGAAAACAATGCAATTTCTTCCCCTTCTCGTTACGACTGGAACAGCCTGTGGCCGAGCAGCCTCCCATGTTGACAGCCCTCACGAGGAGCCAACACACGCGGATCACTGGCGTTAAAAGACCAATGCGGTTTAGGTCTCCAACAAGTTATGTAATTTGGTCTCCCAGCTTGTATTCGCTTTTTTTTAACCAGGAGGAAACTCATTAAAACACGTGTTATGAGATTGCTGAAGGTTAACTCCACCATCCCGTCACATTGTTGGTTTGTTGCTGCTGTGGTGGCCCGTCGTGGAAGTGTTGCCAGATTGGGCCAGATTTCCCCGCCCAATCTGGCAACACTGACTTTGGCGCGCTGCAGCTAGTGTTGCCATCAGTGTTGCCCAATCTGGCAACACTGCTTTCGTCACGTGACTACTGGGCGCTTCCTGCTTCAGGAATCAGGGTTGCCAGATAAGGACTATATTATGTGGGTTAGAAACAAGCTTTTTTTTTATGACAGTAAAACGGTTAAACTCAATTCCAGTTTTAATCATTATTTTATTTTCCTCAAATATAAAACATGAACAGGCATTACTACAATATTCATTTGATACTGGTATTAGGTTGGAAATGTTGCAACCACGTGAATATATTACATTGTATTCCTCTTAATGTATCCACTAAGCTGTATTCATTAACAGTAGGCCTACAACACTCAATGGTATCTATCGTTTTTCGGATGCATGATTATGTTTTGTGATGCACTGTATGATATATAATATATAAATATAATGATAGATAATATGTATGATATACCTAATATATAATTATGCATAATATAAATAAATAATATATGTGTACAGGATAGGCCCCACCTGGCAACCCCAGTGCCTGCCCTGTTAACAGTTCAATGAGCCAAGATGGCGGACTGCGAAGACCAGCTCACCGATGAAGAGAAGGTATTCGTTTAACATTTAACAATGCACATTACGATGTCTTTACTTTAACGTTGCCATGTCAGTGTTGTTTTCTAAACGATCCCGATGCATGAGGGCGAAGAGGATTAAGTAATAACATGAATCCGGGCTGGCTATCGAGCTAAGCTAACATGTCAGTGTTACGTTTCAGAGTTGACAGTGTGTATACATCTGGATAAATTTCGGTGTACACATCAAAAGGGCTGGGTTTTAGTTCACCCAGCTCACAGTCGTTTGCTAAACACCAGGATGGTCCACATGGTTGATGATTAGAGGACGAATGTTTAATGTTTAGAATGTGTACATGAGGGAAGTGGAGCTACTTCCTGCACTGATCGACGAGTAGTGACCTGAAACCAACACCTCTACTCCGCTAACCAGAGAATTGTATGGATGTGTGTATATATTTATATACTCTCTTTGGCTTTGAGGTCTGGCTCACATATTTTCGTTGTCGTATAACGTTACTGCTATAGTTTATAATGGTCATATCACCATATCTTGGTTCAATACGGGGGGTGACGCTGCTCCCTCCTGCAGGAACTTGTTAAATAGTTTAGTCTACATTCCTCACCTCAACCACAGTCTGAAAGCATAGATACTGGGACCACAGCCTGACTCTAGTGATACTGGGACCACAGTCTGACTGTAGTGATACTGGGACCACAGCCTGACTCTAGTGATACTGGGACCACAGCCTGACTGTAGTGATACTGGGACCACAGCCTGACTCTAGTGATACTGGGACCACAGCCTGACACTAGTGATACTGGGACCAAAGCTTGACTCTAGTGATACTGAGACCACAGCCTGACACTAGTGATACTGAGACCACAGCCTGACACTGGTGATACTGGGACCACAGCCTGACACTAGTGATACTGGGACCACAGCCTGACACTAGTGATACTGGGACCACAGCCTGACACTAGTGATACTGGGACCACAGCCTGACACTAGTGATACTGGGACCACAGCCTGACACTAGTGATACTGGGACCACAGCCTGACACTAGTGATACTGGGACCACAGCCTGACACTAGTGATACTGGGACCACAGCCTGACACTAGTGATACTGGGACCACAGCCTGACACTAGTGATACTGGGACCACAGCCTGACACTAGTGATACTGGGACCACAGCCTGACACTAGTGATACTGGGACCACAGCCTGACACTGGTGATACTGGGACCCCAGCCTGACACTGGTGATACTGGGACCACAGCCTGGCAGAATTGATACAGGGATGTCCCTTCTGTTGGGTACATATTTGTATACGATTTCTTGTTGATTTGTTCATAATGCGCATTCAGCTGAGCATGGATTTATACAGGTTAAAAATGGCTTTGTTGTCAAAGGTTTCTTTATGGGACAGAGATTTTCTACATTCTAACTTGATTATCAACTTGATCAGTTCAGTGCTGACTACCTGTCTTGCTGAACCTTGGAGAAGCCCTATTTACATAGCTGCTGAACTACAACGTAGTACATCCAACTCTACATGCTTACACACGCAGAACAGGCTGCTAAGAAAAGCCCTCCTCGGCCACAGATCCTGCTGGCCATTTAAGGAGTGGTCAAAGAAGTGCTAACAAGCTGGGGGGCCAACAGCTAGCCCATGGCACCCCTGTGGGCCACAGGTGTCACGGTAGTCTCCTGGATCCTAAAAAGAATCTTTACCATTGATGAAATGCAGAGTAAAAGGGATTGTGACAATGAGAGCATTATGCTACTCATAGATCCTCTTCCCTGAGGAAGTGTTTTTGTGAAAACAATGAGCCAAATAAGGCATACTAATAGAAACTAATGACGATATCCTTTTCAGGTGCGGATTGCAGCCAATTTTGTTATCCATGCTCCTCCTGGAGAGTTTAACGAGGTCTTTAATGGTAAGTCTTGGTCCTTTTAAACTTCCCTAGGCTTCTGCACTGGAATAATAATAATTACTTTGTAAGCAGTGTTTCCCCCAGTACTGTGTTGTTAAGGCGGCCGCCTTAAAAATAAATAGGGCCCCGCCTTGACTACCAATGTATATTAAAAAAAAATAATAATATATATATTTTTTTTTTTTATAAAGATTTTTTTAATTATTATGCATTAACAAAGTAGAAAACTCTCATAGGGAAAGAAAACATGCTTCCATCAGGTGTAAAAAATAAAGATCAATAATGCATCAGTAATACTACAACAATGGTTGTGCCATAAGGCGTTTTGAATGGAATTGAAACAGAGACCCCCCCCCCGCTCCACGACCACCCTGACTAAGACATTTTCTTTACTGTGAGGGTATCAAAATTGAAAGACTGAGTACACAGGCTCGAAGCCAATCCATGCATAGAAAACAGTCCACTCTATGCAATCCCTGACAAATTTCCCGGAAGAGGAACCAATGCTACAAAAGACTGCAAATAAGTTTTGGGTTGCAAAGCCTATTGTGAAATTGTATCAAGGCTTCAATGCGGGCTTGCGTTATAGACAATAGGCAAACATGTGTCTCCAACGGTGGATTAGAAAAGACAAGTGTTTTGATTCGATTTTTTTTTTACCTTTACAAAATGTGGAATGCCTTTTTGTTCAAGCAATGAAATGCATTGATTACCATGCACTCTTTTTCAGATGTGCGACTACTGCTCAATAATGACAACCTTCTCCGAGAGGGCGCAGCCAAGTAAGCAAGATTTATTATACATCTAGAGTAAAATACTAAAAAATACCAGTAAAATAGTAAAATACCAATGCATCCAATTGATTCACGACATTTCTGTTTGAACACAGTGCGTTTGCCCAGTACAACATGGATCAGTTCACCTTAGCCAAAATCGATGGCTATGAAGATCAGGCAAGTCATTTCTAAAAGACAAGATAGTCCGACTATAACATGATACAAGCGGTCATCATGTAACAAGATACCACTCGCGTACAGAGGGACTCACCATCCTCCGACCCTCCTGTAGGTTCTGATCACAGAGCACGGCGACCTGGGGAACGGGCGCTTCTTCGACCCCCACAACAAGGTGTCCTTCAAGTTTGACCATCTGAGGAAGGAGGCCAGTGGGCCGCAGCCCCACGAGGGGGAGCCGGCACTGCGGTCCTGGACGGAGGCCTGCGACGACGCGCTGCGGGCCTACGTCAAGGAGCACTACCCCAGCGGAGTCTGCACTGTAAGGCCCGTCTGGGGATCCACACGGTGGACATGACGCCCTATAGGCACTCGATAATAGGGATGGGGATCATTAGTATTTATTGACATCGATACCATTTTCGATACTCCTTAACGATCCGAGTCTTTATCGATACCACTATCGATACTTTTCTATGAATTGGTGGAAATACGGCGCGTTTTTAGTGATAAGGAAAATATTTAGGAAGTAAATAATTGTATTTTAAATTAAATATGTAATTCTTAATAAATATTGACATCAGTAGTTTTAATTATATATACTAAAATGATTAGAGCACGATACAACACGATAGTGGTATCGATAAGCCCAAACGTTAATGATTTTTATTTTTTTTTTAAAAGTGGAACCGGGTCCTTGGTAGAACCGGTTTTCGATCCCCATCCCTACTCAATAAACAGCAACACTGCAGTAAACCCAGGTCTGTGTTGAGGGCTGATTGAAAGCAGCTTAAGGCTGCACTGCTCCTATTTTGGGATGCTATGTTTGTATTTCAAACTGCAGACTCATGCAAGAATGCCTTGCCCTAAAGGTTGGAGAACACTACATTTCCAAAAGGTCAATGGAAGTCTTTTAATTGGGGGAGATTATGTTGACATGGCAAGAATATTTCCAAAGGGCTCCTTGATCCACCAATAGTAAGAAGCATTCACCTCACTGTGTTGTGATCTGTCTCAGGTTTATGGGAAAATCATAGATGGCCAACAGACCATCATTGCTTGTATTGAAGGACACCAGTTTCAACCCAAAAACTTCTGGTCAGTTGACATATGAAATGGAATGATTTTGTACAGTGTTATTCCTACAAATGTACTTGACAACCTTTTTTTTTTTTTTTGCTGAATTTTAATTTTTTTGTTTTTATGTTTATTCAGCAAGTCTCAATTTGGGCCCCTTCTCGTTTGTAGGAATGGCCGCTGTCGATCTGAGTGGAAGTTCAGCATCTCCCAGTCGACCGCCCAGGTGATCGGAGTCCTGAAGATACAGGTACAAACACGTGGAAGCTCTCCTTACAAAGATCCCAGTGGTTCTGTCTTCTGGGTTAAACATTGTGCCGTTGATCCAGGTGCATTACTATGAGGATGGAAACGTCCAGCTTGTCAGCCATAAAGACATTCAAGAAGTGCTCACAGTGTCTGTAAGTATGACCCGCTCGATTGTTTAAGGGTCCACAGTTCGAACATGTCTTGTATTTTACTATTAAAATCCCATTCAATAACTATCAAAAATCGAATGCAATACTTAATGCAGACCTTGTTTTGAGCAGAACGAAGTGCAGACTGCAAAGGAGTTTGTTAAGATCATCGAGGACGCTGAGAACGAATACCAGGTAGGCATCCTCTCGTAAGGGGAGCCCTCAGTGGACCTTCTCCAGCTGGCATTCGGGAATGCTGATCCGCTTCCCTCTGTGTTTACCCTGCAGACGGCCATCAGCGAGAACTACCAGACCATGTCGGACACCACGTTCAAAGCTCTACGCAGACAACTCCCGGTCACGCGTACCAAGATCGACTGGAACAAAATCCTCAGCTACAAGATTGGCAAGGAGATGCAGAATGCTTAGAATGCAGTGCCTGTGACGGCTGTGCTTGTTGTGTGTTCAAAGACATAACCGGGGGCGGGATGGTAAATGGGGGCATAATTAATTTAAACGTCAATGAAAGATGCTCGACATTGCATAAGGAAGTTAATTATTTCTTATGTTTCTGTTTTGTTTTTGTTTTTTTGGACTTCTGCCGGGGAATGGGCTTCACTTTAAGGACCGTAAGCGGTCTTATTTGCAAACAACTTATCTTGGAACAATTGATGCCTTCGGTGACACTGTGAAGGCTCGGGTTAGTTCCCTGCCACACACACACACACACACACACACACACACACACACACACACACACACACACACACACACACACACACACACACACACACACACACACACCACACCACACACACACACACACACAACACACACTGTCTGACACCCCCCCCCCCCCCCCCCCTGCATAGTATGGTGTCATACTGTCACACCACACCTCATGTAGCAAACATTTTAGATGGTGCATCGTAAGATGACATCCTTAATGGAGCTTCCATCACCACCATCATATAAAAAAAGACTGGTTGGTTGGTATAATGCCTGATATTTAATGACCCAGCTACCAACTGCGTTGCATGATTTCCTCTTTTTTATATGAGAAATAGGTGCAGTGTTTGTCAGCCAAAAGCCTCTTATTGGCTGACTGGATTTCATTAGTTGTAAAGCTCAAGGTGCAGGCTGGTTCTGGATGACCTCCTATGCAGAGTAAGGCCTCAGATATTGAGTGAACCAACGTACACTCCCCTTGGCTTAAAAAGTATTCCCTGCCCCACTGTTTGCCTTCAGCTTTTGCTATATTTTTTTATACAAAATATAAGTACATACATTTAATATTCAAAAGGAATAAGTAATTCAACCAAATATTATCTTGTATCTATTGGGTTATGCGAATTGTGTCCTAGTGTAACCATGTAGGAGCTGAAGATTTTGGGTGCCAAATGTTAACCGTTAATTGGCATAACCTTTTTTTTTCTTTAAATGGCAAAACAAAAGATCATCCCATATCTATTAATGCAAACAATCAGTTAATGAAGAAAATTCAATCGGATGCAATTTTGTTACAATGAAGCACACATATAGATGAATATGAACACTTTGCATTTGTATAATATATCGTCTGTATGTGGGATATATATTTCTTGTGTCCAAAAATGTCAAACCATGAATAAAATATTCTGCCATCAGTGTTTGGGTTTTGACACGTTAGTAAACTAGTGCCAGTTGTTTTAAGGATTTAATTGCTAATGGTCTTATGAGTGTATTCAACTATATATTTATAGATAACTTATTTTGCATTCTTATCAAAACTTTGATTAACTATAGTTATTGATTTTTGATGTGTGATTTATTTAAAATTTAGCCTAATCAGAGGGAGCAGACGGGAACAAGCAGATAAATCAACAAAAAACAGCCTATATCAGTTTTTATTTTCAAAAATAAATTTTCTTCTCTAGTTAATAATGAAGCATTATGTATATTATTTGTATTTTATATATTTCACAATCTTTCTTTGAATTGCCTTCAACGTTTGGCCACTTGGGAATTACTTAAATACTGGGGCTGGTATGAAATGAGGAACTGTAATCTCTTTCTGGTTGAGCTGCCCACAATGAAGTTATTTATAGAAAGTACTTAACTCACCCATTATTATGCGATACCTCTGTGTTCTTGTTTTGTATTAATTAATCTCATTACTTGTATATATACTAATACTAATTATTTGTATAACTCATTGTTTTCTCGCAGTCCTTCAACAAATATGGCAAGTCACTTATGTATAGACAATACAATATCCAGACAATTCATAATAGTGCTTAAACAAGACAAGGAAGAAGCAGTTTGAAATGAAATGAGTCAGAGCTACAATATCTAAGCTGTACTGGAAGGAATAATGCATACATTTGACTGTCATGAGGGCAACTTTTATTTAAGGCATGAATTGGGTATGAATACAGACATGCCCTAGTTATATGCCCAAAGACCATAGACCTCCTTTGTTTTGGAAATGCCTTCATTCATATTTTTTCCTTTGCTTATAAACAGTGAACCCATGTAAAAATATGCTCTGCATCCAACTTCTGCCATCGTCAGTGTTTCTACCCCACCCACATTGTATCTAGTTGGTTACGGTACACCTAATTCACCACTAGAGGGCATGGCTTTGCGTAACAATGGGAGTATGTTCGTCCCAATTGTAGAACCGAAAGACCACTCTTTTATTTATTGTTTAAGCCCAATATAACTATATATTCACACACACACACACGCACGCACACACACACACACACAACACACACACACACGCGCGCGAGCGCTCGTGTGTGTGTGTGTGTATACATGTTTTCCACATTTTGCTCAATAACATTCTCAATATGCATCCGGGTGTATTGGAGAGGAACCGATACCATATATCTGCTACATCATGTCTGTTGAGGGCCCCGCACACACCCACCCACACACTTTTAAAACCTTGTCGAAGATGTTTGCTCTGGTTAACCCAAAAGAGACGGGTGCTTAGACATCCACAGGCTCAGCTAAAGGCACGGCGACCCAGAGTCTGAAGTGAAGGCCTCTGGGCTGGGAGAACACGTTCTTCAGAGAAAATAATCGAGAAGGAATCAGTCACGACGACCTGTTAAACAAGATGTGACACCTGAGAGTACACCATTACTTCACAGATAACTAGCAACTATTGATGCATGTGAGCATGTAAACCTTTCATTTATAGACCAGTTGTACTACGCCCTGCTTCTGAAGAAACTTGCTTGTATATGTATTTATATACAATTTTATTTATTTATTGTGTGTACATGCACAAACCATATTTCATAACTGAGTGGCCTGCATCCTGACATTAAGCTTTCTAATAGGCCGTCATCACAGAGGTGGAATAGGGGGAAGAACTCACTAATGAAGCTAATTTGGCTAATTATTGGCCTGTAAATCAGTGTCCATTATTAACATCATGAGATACACCTGTGTTCAAAACTTCCATTACACCTGATCGATTCAGGCCTCATGAACCGTATTGGGTTTTAATATTGGTCAGTCAGAGGATATTTAACATTCTCCATCCCTCCTTTAATTCAGTGTCCAGGTCTCAATTCTGTTGAGTGTTTCTTTTAATAATGACAATTATCAATGATCCCTTGAATCCCACAACAATCATCTTTCCTTAAAAACAAACAAAGTCCATGTTTGGTTGCCATTGCACAGTACATATTAGTAGCAGGATTTAAATGTTAAGAGACAAATACTTCAAATGTAAAATCTCCTATGCCATTTTTTTAAAATGTGCTTAAATGATTGAAACATCTTGTAAAACTCCAAATACTTTGGCTTTCTTGCATGCATCTGGAGTCTCTATCCCAAATCTGTTCCTGCATTGGTGGACATACATACAATCACTCACAAACAGACATAGTCACTAACACACACACACACACACACACACACACACACACACACACACACACACACACACACACACACACACACACACACACACACACCAACACACACAACACACACACACACACACACACATCACACACACACACACACACACACCACACACACACTACCTGCGACTCATCAACCTCCCTCCGAGACAGCTTTGGAATGTTGTTTCCTATCAAATTCTTTATAAAACACATTCTTGTAAAGAATATGTTTCAAATGGGGGGCCCCACAGTTGTAGCTTTAAGTATGAATTAGCTTTTAGTGCAAGTTTAAAAGCGATTAATGGGGCAGAGCTCCACTGGGTGTGCTAGAAGGTAAGGGACCTGACAGTGAACCAGGGTGTAGTAGCACTCCTGGTGACTTTCAGCAACCAGGGAACGCAGGTCTTCAACTGAAACAAGGAAGAGCCGTGGTCTTTGTAGTTGGAATTTGTGATATAATATAATGAGCTGTTGTTGCTATGGATACAAAATAAAACAAAAAGAATAATGAAAAAGGCACCGGCAGAGCCAAGAAGGTGTCTCCAGTAGGCTCCCTACTCGGACCGCTCCTACTGGGATTATAAAAACGAAATCTGGAGAGGATGTGTACAGATATATGTATCTTCAGCAAGCAAGGATAAATGCACATGGAAAACAATTTCAGCATACAAATGTGGACATTTGTGTTGCATTTTCAAAATGGCAAAGCAAAAAAAATACATGGAGAGACAGCTTGTGCTATAAAAAGGAAGGAAAAACAAAGTCCAGAATTTTCACTTCTAACCGATGCTATCAACAATGTCCGTGGTATGGGTCAGCACTGCTCTTCTGCCTCTCGACCGACCTGACACTGTGAAATGGGAGATACGGTACAAGGATGCAATCTGTAAGGTCAGTCCACGTGGTTCTCAGGATGTTTTCTTGGGTCACTTGACTTCCATCTCTAGCCCAGCCTAGCCTAGCCCAGCCTAGCCTAGCCCAGCCTAGCCTAGCCTAGCCTAGCCTAGCCTAACTCCTAGCCCAGGCTAGCCCAGGCTCTAGCTCTAGCACCAGACCCTAGCGCCAGCCTAGCCTAGTCGCTCAGGCCTAGCCCAGCCTAGCTACATGATCACAGCAGCAGGCAGCCGCTCTTCTTGCGTTTGCGAACTTGCAGCGCCGCCCTAGTGGCCATCTCAAACACCTCCCGCACGCCGTCCTTGGTCTTGGCGGAGCACCTCTGAGGGAGTAGCCGCAAGGCGATTCGATCCGGATTCGCCATCTCTCTCCCTTCTGTTTTCCTGGCATTTAACGGCTCACTGTTCCAAATCCAGTCACACAAATCACATACAGTGGTTTGTCACATACAGGTGGTTTTAGGACACGTTGGAAAGTCTCATAGTTACAGGTTCAAGAAACAGCCCCAGGGGATGATAATAGTAGGGGAAGAAAGATTAGTTCATAAGGAAGGCAGAATAACTGGACCCTGCATTATGTGTACTCTTTCACCGAAGCCGTCACTTTTTATAGAATTGGTGAAATAAATTTTTGCTGAACTCTAGAAAAATAATACGTCTCCTCAAAGAAAACTAGAAAACATTTTATCAGTAGCTGTGAAAAGATTTCATGCATAAAAAACTAAAATCTTGTTTTGAGAGAGATCACGTTAACATCATGCATGTTTGGGGGGGTGAGTTTGAACATTTGAAAGGCGATAAAACACCGATGGCTTCAGTGAGTCACTGACCGCTGTCAGGCCACCAAGAGAAAGGAAAAGCTGACGGGGGCGGCTGGGAAAAAAAGACCCTGGGCTTTGTCTCCATGTTCCTATTATTATGACCAGCTACACCAGATAATGGCGGGAAATGACCATGGTCCACTCTGACACATGATGAGGGCACACGCTCAATGTGCCATTTAAAAAGTTAAACAAAGAGCTTAATAGTCCTTTTAGGGTGTGTGTGTGTGTGTCATTTGTTTCCTTAAGAGGTTGACATTTGGCAGGTCCCGACTTTGAGCGGTAGTTTTGGTTTTGCATTGACCTAAATAATGATATGAATGAATCTCTCTCTCTCTCTCTCTTCTCTCTCTCTCTCTCTATCTCCTCTCTCTCCTCTCTCTCTCTCTCCATTCTCTCTCCTCTATCTCGTCTCTCTCTCTCTCTCTCTCCTCTCTCTCTCTCTCTCTCTCATCTCTCTCTCTCTCTCTCTCTCTCTCTCTCGTCTCTCTCTCTCTTCTCTCTCCTCTCTCTCTCTCTGCTCTCCTCTCTCTCTCTCTCTCTCTCTCTCTCTCTCTCTCTCTCCTTCATCTGCTGCTGGTCGCAATTTTCGCCCCCCCCCCCCTCCTAAACAGTGACGGCTCAAACAAAAACGCGACAGCCAGCCATGGCCGGCCTGAGGACTTGCGTAGGTGTACCTGTTTCATCTTGGCTAGTTCTCGCCGCGTGTGCTCGTCGTTGCGCAGGTCCTTCTTGTTGCCCACCAGGATGATGGGCACGTTGGGACAGAAGTGCTTCACCTCAGGGGTCCACTTTTCAGGGATATTCTCTGAGAAGAGGAGAAAAAAAAACGAGAGAAATACTAGTGGTTATAAATATGACAGACGACGCTGAAATAGTCTCTGGAGAAAAACTATGAACAGGCCGGACACAATTCCTGCTGTGACTGAGCCCCGAGGCAAACACGTTTATAGCAACATTATTTCTCTCTCATTGAAGACCATTTCCTCCTCAAGGGCCCGGAGACGGGCGGCTGGCCGGTCAGTCACCTAGACTGTCGGGGCTGTCGATGGAAAAGCACATGAGGATGACGTCTGTGTCGGGGTAGGAGAGCGGCCTCAGTCTGTCGTAGTCCTCTTGGCCTGCAGTGTCCCATAGAGCCAGCTCCACCTGAGGTCAGACGAGAGAGAGAGAGAGAGAGAGAGAGAGCGAGAGCGAGAGCGAGAGCGAGAGCGAGAGAGAGAGACAGAGAGACAGAGAGACAGAGACAGAGAGACCAGAGAGAGAGAGAGAGAGAGAGAGAGAGAGGGAGGAAAACAGGGAGTGCACCAGAGAGAGAGAGAGAGAGAGAGAGAGAGAGAGAGAGAGAGAGAGAGGATGAGGAAGGAAAACAGGCACTCCACCTCTTATCTCAAACAGTAGACACCACACACACACACACACACACACACACACACACACACCAACACCCACCCACACACACCACACACACACACACACACACACACACACACACACCACACACACACACACACACACACACACACACACACACACACACACACACACACACACACACACACACACACACACACACACACACACACACACACACACAATAACAAAAAAAACCTTAAAAAAAAAACCTCCAGAATAACCGATCATCAGCCTGAAGCCGGTGTAATCAAAGACTGGCACCAAAAGCTGGATGAAGCAACGGGTACTGGCTATTGTCACGATTGTTAAAATTGGTGTTAAAATACCAAAGTGTAACAACATCCGGTCCTTAGGCGGCTGGCCGTTTGCTTTTCCTCTGGAAGTGCAACACTCAGCATGCCTCTGGTGCATTTATCCGACACTCCTGGCTGCGCATTCATCTCACGCAGCCAGGAGAGGCTGCCCTAGCTGGAGTCCCATCCCAACCGGTCACCGTGTTCTAATTACATTTGGTTTATACTGCTTGCTGTACACATGTTTTTCATGCAAAATTCAATTACGTTTTACTTTACTGATAAGTTTACCAAATCAGCATTCATAGTTCAGCTGGGTACTAGAAGCGGGTTGCGGGCGTGGTACAACAGCAGATCAGATCCCACAATAACCACCCCAAAGTGGATTTGATTCTCTATTCAGACTCAGTCATTAGTGCTTCTGATTGGAATGCATTCATTGTTCATCACTTTAATTCCGTTATCAGAGTTCTGGAATCAAACGCAGGGACAGGGTCTTATCCAATCAGGATACAGATTCATTCAATTAGTGCAAATCTGAGATTACCATGCCTTTCCTTCCAAATGGGAGCACAATCTATTGGCAATCCTGAGGCGGTGAATCATGGTTCAGAAGAAAACTAAGAAGAACTAACCCCCCCCCCCCCCCCCCAAGTTAGCAGGCTATGTGCTGGCTTTAGCAGGGCTGCTAGCATGGTTATTAGCGGCACTGTTATCGGGCTGCGATGCCGACATGAGGAATGAGCACAGTGGTGTTCCCTCAGGACCTGCTGCAGGACACCAACTGTTTTTGGGAGGAAAAGGACAAACTATTTTTAGTAAGTCCTTACAAGTCACCCAAGGCAAGAATGCCATGAGAACTGCCCTGTGCTGTGCTGTGAGCAGTGTGTGTGTGTGTGTGTGTGTGGTGTGTGTGTGTGTGTTGTGTGTGTGGTGTGTGTGTGTGGTGTGTGTGTGTGTGTGTGTGTGTGTGTGTGTGTGTGTGTGTGTGTGTGTGTGTGTGAGAGGGTGGTAGCAGAGAGGACACTCAACTAATGCGGCTGGAATTTGTTGATGGGGGGATTTGTGCCAGTCCCACGGTAGGAAGACATTTCCTTAGCTCCACAGTGAGGAGTCTACGATCTCCTCCTGTGACTCGATAATAAGGGGTCCCTCTGGGGCCTCTCTAGAACAGGAACTGAGCAGCTCCATAGAAAAATGAATAATAAAATAATCTGATCTACAGGAGGAGGGAGGGTCTTTAGAGCTCGGTGGTTACTTCCCTGGACATCCCTGCTCACTGTCTGTACAGGAAGCGAGGGAAGTTGAGTCACTTCCTGTTTTGCCAAGTGCTGGACATGAAGGAGTTGGTCAGCAGAGGCCCACAACAAAAGACTTTTGTCAGGCCCCCAAGGGAGCACACACAATCTCACACACACACACACACACACACACACACACACACACACACACACACACACACACACACACACACACACACACACACACACACACACACACACACACACACACACACACACACACACACACACACACCTGTTTTCCGTCCACTTCGATGTCAGCGATGTAGTTCTCAAACACGGTGGGTACGTAGACTTCGGGGAACTGGTCTTTGCTGAACACGATGAGCAGGCAGGTCTTACCACACGCTCCATCCCCAACAATCACCAGCTTCTTCCGAATGGCGGCCATCACTGAAGGAGAAAGCACACAGGAAGAGGCGTTACAGGTTCAGGTTCAGGTTCAGGTTACTTTATTCGTACCCGTAGGTAAACTTGTGTTGCAGTTTAAAAGTGGGCTTCCGTCACACAGTTAGGACAACACATGCACACAAACAAAAATGGGACAGTTACATACAGTGGATAAAACAATTAAAGTGCTCCAGTGCTAATCCAAATTTGGACACTTAAAACTGACCAACATAATTAAAATATAATAAAACCCTGATAAATTGATCTAAAAAAATCAACAAATAAATAAATAACACATACAAAATTAATGTTGTGCAAATATAGCAGTTTCTACTGCTTGTTCTTCAGCGTGATTGCAGCTGGAACAAAGCTGTTTTTAAAACGCTTGGTTTTAAACCTTGGAACTAAAAACCTTTTTCCAGAAGGGAGTAGCTGAAACTCTTTGTGCAAAGGGTGCAAACGGTGATTTAAAATAGACTCGGTTATCCGCTGTACCTGTCTAGTGTACAGGGAGGCCGGGTTCGGCTGAGATTCACCAATTAACTTACTGGACCATTTCACCACCTGATTGAGTGAGTTCCTGTTCTTAATAGAGAGACTTCCAAACCATGAAACCAAAGAAAAGGATACAATAGATTCGATAAAAGCACGATAAAACAAGGTCATTATGGTTTTATCCACCTGGAAAAAGAACAGTTTCCTCAGACAGTGAAGACGCTGGTGTCCCTTTTTACACACAGCAATACAGTTTTCTTCAAAATTCAGTTTAAAATCAATTATTGTTCCAAGGTATTTGTATGAATCCACATATTGCACCGGTTGTGTTTTTATTGTTGTGACATCGTTAGGGGAAGCATGTTTTCTAAAATCAACGATCATATCTTTTGTTTTGAGTATGTTTAGTTGAAGATGTGACTCCTCACACCACTTCACAAAAGTGGTGTGAGGAGTCACATCTTCAACTAATCAGCTCTACCTGATGTCACTGGCCCGGTGAGCAATAATACAATCAGCCGCACGCGTCACACAAAGACGTTGCTCTAGCTACACGTAAAAGGAGCTACAATCTGTGTTGTCTGGGTGGATTCACATTTACTATTCACGGAAAGTTTAATGAATTGCAGCTTGAAGGAATGAATCAACGTGCGGTTCCAGGGTTCTCCGCTGCTAAAATAATGACCAATCGATGCACGGCAAAAGACTTCACTTGACCAGCTGACCGCAGGGGGCCACGGGTGCTGCATTAGAAGACCTTGAGTCTCCATCAAAGCGGAGTGGAGGGCAGAAACTCCCTGCAGAGGAGAACTCAATTCCTTGTTTACTATAAATAATAGAAACAACCAATCCCGAGTCTCTGGAATCTCAAGTGATGTGGTGGGAAAAACAATAACTCTCTGGCTTTTTTTTGGCCTGCGTGGATTGACTTGTTTGTGTTGAGTCTATGGAGCGCCACAACACAGACAGCACCCGCCCACCCGCCAGGCCCTCAGCCGTCAGCCTCCCATTGTTCAGCAAACACAATGACTGAAGCCCAACATGGAACCATGGACGGCCACTAATGTATTTTAATATAAAAAAAATCAATTAAACCGAACAAATGCGACCTCCGGGCGGGGATGAGGGATCGCGCTGTTACCGTCTCCGCGTGAACACGGGGCGATTCAGCGGGACAACCCTGACACTGGCGACCATCACCACCCCGGAGTTAACCCACAATGATACTGATCATAATGGAGAGCTTCCCCTGGGGGCCAGGTGCTCATATAATGAGCAGGGCCGAGATGATCCATAGGGGCCACCATGCAGGCTGCACTGCGACTCGGCCCCCCAGCCCCCTCGCCCACTCATTCATTAGCTGACAGGCACAGTCCGGACACTCCGGGTTCCTCCCCTGCTCTGGTCCTCTTCCTGTGACCCAGACACTCCTCTCACCTCCTTTGGGTGTTTATACGGTCGGGTCGTTTTCTTGCAACTTCGGGAACTTCCCCAAGTTAACTTTGTGACAACTATGTTGTTTGTGTGAGACCATCGAGGCATGAAGGTTGCTGAACTAAATGTTGAATAAAATACCTTTTCAATTTCAATTATTACATTTTCAAAAGATGTTGGCTTTTTTGAGGCTTTTCAAACATCCTTAAAATGTATGTTTATTTTTTCTAAAATCCCCGATACTTCAGTACTTATTGTTTAATGTGACAAAGCAGCCATGATGACTGCTGAAAACCAGGTCAAACTTTAGTGACATGCCATCAGTAACTTACTATACAAGGTTCTTCTCTTCTTGTCAAAGTCTAGCCATTAACTAGTGCTTTACAGTCCCAATACACACATAAAGCCATGGCGTTGGTGTGGTAAATATTTAGCTGAGATTGGTTTTTTTTGGAATCAGTTCTCGGTATTATCTTGTGACACATTGTGACACTTGCACAATCAGAAATAAACCTTCAGTAACCTACTGGAGAACATGGTAACCTATCACCAGCTCTAGGGACTACAGGTGGACAATCGCAATATGCTAAAACCTGGTACAATGCATCTCTCCTTGCTCTAAACAAGGTTAATGTTTCTTTTGTACATTGTCCCTGTTTAAATAAAGTTGCATTACAATGAAATAAATTCTTATCTGAGAACTGTGAGAAGGCTGAACTATGGTTGGGCACTCAGTGTTAAAGCCAAACAAGTGGGAGGCAGAAGCAGCACCAAGACTCTTAGAGAAACGGCCCTGTGAAACAAAACAGTCCACTTCCTGTTCTCTGGAATCTGCTCTTTTTGGCCGCCGTTCTGTTTGAATGAGCCTCAGTAGAGGCTGGTCGACACACACACACACACGCGCTGTGTGCGCGCGTGCGTGCTCGCGCGCGTGCGTGCGTGTGTGTGTCTTATTCTTAGGATGCAGGCCAGCTTTTCTACCACATATCGTTAGGTTTCATTTGGCCTGTTGCAAAGAGGCATCCACAGACCTGCCATAAGACTCTATAGGGATTGCATGCTTGGACACTTAGTGTTTTAACAAACACCACCACCAACAACAGAAAAGACAGACTGGTAGCCATTCGGTAAGCAATTCTGCGGTAGATTATGTAACAGGGTTAATAAATGACGACCTCCCAAACCACCCATCGGCCCCTCAAGAGGTCTTACTTGACTCAGGGGCAGACAGGAAGATAATCAACAGGCTGTATAGTGCAGCAAGAATGAACCTCTTTACACTCTCAGCTTTGGACATACCTGACAGGACGCACATCTGGACTGTGGTGCCGCGCATCTATTTTGAAATTGTGATTATAACGCCCGTTTGGCTCATAATCAATGCAACCCAAATTACTCTTTAAACCGATTATTCAGGTGTTATTATCTAAACAACGTATGTTTTTCGCATACTGTCCATGGTTTACATGCAATAGGAAGAGGATGAAGAGGATGGAGTCCTTGCAGTAGAGCTAGTATAATAGTATATATCAACATAATGTAGGGCCAGCCAGCTTCGGCTTGGACAGCCTATTCTGGTTTTGTAATTTGCCCTATTTTCCAAAATATGCAGTGCATGACAGCAAGTCATTCCTTGTGATGGCATGCAGGCACAGACCTACACGGTAGTCACAATAGCATAAATCAATAGAAAGTCTTGGAATTTCCCCGTCCTTTGCCTGATTGCTAATCTTCATCGCCACATCTGTACCCCCACTGTGTGCTTGGTTAATAAAGCAAGTGAGACAAGCAGTGACTTAAACCCAGACCAATCCACATCCAGGACTACAGCAATGACGTATGTGAGTTTCTGACAGGGTGAACAATGGGGCAGAGTTCAGAAGCTGGCAGAAGCAGGGTTGGGCTGAGAGCTGAGAGAGGAGAGCTGAGGGGTGAGAGAGCAGAAAGGCAGCAGCCTAAACCGAGAATTAAACATCCTACAGTGAAACTGTAAAAGAGTTTGTTCAAAATAGTTTATAGACTAAATGAGGCCTTCATAGCATGACATATAAGGACACCACAACATTAAAGCTGTGGTTTTCAACTTTGACCCAAACGTTGTTGGGTCATGTTGGGCCACATTAACACGTCATTGGATCAACACAATAAGAGGCTTTCTTAAGATATAAATATATAAAAAATGCCAACTCTTTAAGCCGTTTATTGCTTGTTTCTTCTCTGTATTGTAATAGGTACTTTAAATTCATAGCAGGAAGTATTCTGCCTATAGGCAGAGATGCGTTCAGTAAAGACACACAGTGCTTTTACTTTGAAACACCATATCAACAGTTGAAATACGCCCAGCAGTGGACTGCAGTCAGAGGGGATTCGACCCAAACCTTAGGTTAGGCGATCCAAAGAGGAAAAGAAATAAGACATGCGAACGTTTTTAAGTAGGGGACAAAACCACAGTTGTTTCACCGAAGTAATCCGAAGCTTCCTGATCGCCCTAAGTGAGCCATGTCCAAAGGTAGGCGCGTTAAAACCACAGAGGAGGATTAGTTCACATGTACTTCGCCTTACCTTTCGTCCGACGGCGAATGTGCGTTTAGGAGACGCTAACTTCCCACTTGATGTTCCTCTGGATGGTAACACGCGCTCACTTGGTGCAGTATGGTGTAATTGATCGAGGATGGAAGAGGAACGGGAAAGGCGAGCAGGATCGGCCCACTGAGAGCTGCACCTCCCCTCCCTCTAGCAGGATCCTCCCACTGAGAGCTCTCCCAGTACCTCCCCTCCTCTCCCAGGATCCTCCCCCTGAGAGCTGCCTTTCACCGCCCCTCCTCTCCCATTCCAAGATGACATCATACCTATTCATGGTGGTGTGTCGCACCCTGCTGCAGACAGAAACACAGCCAAACAATATGGTCTTCACTTCCGCTGAATCGTTCAAATAGCAACAATATTATTAATGGAATCAAGTATAAGTTCATTTATTTGTTGAATGTGGTTTATTTTGTTAACTAGGGAAATAATATAAGCAATGCGTCCAGGTACTCATTGTACATTTGTTAAGTTGTTGTGTAATGAAAAATATATAAATGGGGGGAGAAAAAATCGTATTTATTTCCAAATTGGTACGCATTCTCCTTGTACCGCTTTGCTCCTACTTTTCAGTTTTTGTCAAAACAATTAATTGTGGAAAAAAATGTGTTTTGAAGTATTGAAACACATAAAACAAATGTTATAAAATAAATGATGGCAAGACAAAATAATTGTTAAAAATTAAGAGGTATACATTGAAGGGCATACAGTTTAATTGTATCTTCTAAAAACGTACATTTGAAACTCAGCAGAAACGTATCTTTAATTTCTTAATAATAATAAGGCATATATGTGACAAACATCACTTCGAAAAATACCAACCGTTTTTGGGACGTTTTCAGGCCAGAAAAAAAGAAAAGCCAAACTAAAGCAATGTTCACATTCTGCCATTTATGAAGATAAAAACACCTTCATTAACCTGTGCGGGAATGGTCATAAAGTCCTAAATTTACCAGTGCAGGAACGGCGATAAAGTCACAAAACTGGATCATTATTACATTCAACACCAAAATTGTAAATCTCAGTTACCAAAAGATGAACCAATGATCATGTAGTCTTAAAGTGCTTCAGGCCTACTGTTCCCATCATGCATCTGGGCCTGGAGGGAGCCTACTGAGTTACTGACTGAAACTGTAACGTACGAGTCACAGCCTCATGGTTACCTCATGAGCCAAACTCCAGTTGTATCCAACGTACAGGAACTGAGGTCTCGCAGGGCCTTTTCTTCACACTATTGCTGTCCCGATACACCAATACTCCACGCAAACGTTTGGTCGTTAACTCTCTTTCTAATTTGTAAGAGGGCTTGTACAGTGAATATAACGCTGTAAAACAACGCTTTAACCTTTTCTTTTGGAAGAGACTGAAATCCAGCTGGGATTGCTTTGAAGTTTGGGTTCCAAAAGGACAAATAAAAATATACTTGGATTTAATTCTCATTGGCAACGGTCACATTAAGCGGGCTTTAAAGAGGGAGTGTAACATTCATCGGCATTGAAGGGTTCTCATTGTTTTTTAGTTTTGAGTCACATGTTGGGAAATGAGACTACATGGGTTCTGTACAGGGTCCTGGTCTAGGGTCCTGGTCCAGTGGTTAGGGTCCTGGTCCAGTGGTTAGGGTCCTGGTCCAGGGGTTGGGGTCCTGGTCCAGTGGTTGGGGTCCTGGTCCAGTGGTTGGGGTCCTGGTCCAGTGGTTGGGGTCCTGGTCCAGTGGTTGGGGTCCTGGTCCAGTGGTTGGTCTAGGGTCCTGGTCCAGTGGTTGGTCTAGGGTCCTGGTCCAGTGGTTGGGGTCCTGGTCCAGGTCCGGGTCCAGTGGTCGGGGTCCTGGTCCAGTGGTCGGGGTCCTGGTCCAGTGGTCCGGGTCCTGGTCCAGTGGTCCGGGTCCTGGTCCAGTGGTCCGGGTCCTGGTCCAGTGGTCGGGGTCCTGGTCCAGTGGTCGGGGTCCTGGTCCAGTGGTCCGGGTCCTGGTCCAGTGGTCGGGGTCCTGGTCCAGTGGTCGGGGTCCTGGTCCAGTGGTCGGGGTCCTGGTCCAGTGGTCGGGGTCCTGGTCCAGTGGTCGGGGTCCTGGTCCAGTGGTTGGTCTAGGGTCCTGGTCCAGTGGTTGGTCTAGGGTCCTGGTCCAGTGGTCGGGGTCCTGGTCCAGTTGGGTTGGGGTCCTGGTCTAGTGGTCGGGGTCCTGGTCCAGTGGTTGGGGTCCTGGTCTAGTGGTCGGGGTCCTGGTCCAGTGGTTGGGGTCCTGGTCCACAGACTCCTCAGAGACCTACTCATCCTCTCCATAAGGAGAACAGTTATTTTGAGCTCTTCTTCCTTCCTCCTTTCCTCGGAATAGTTTTGACGTCAGGGACCATCGGGGACGGGGGGGGGTGGTGGAGCGGGGAGGGTCCAGGAGGTCAAGCTGGGGGGGACTCATGGCTCTCCCTCATGGCCCGCCAGCGGGATCACAAACACAGTGATGTCATCGCCGGAGCCCAACCTATCGTTGGGTAACCGCCAGCCGCGCTCCTTCAGCACGCCTCGTGACCTCATCAGCAGGTCCTGGGCGGCCAGCGTGTACCTGTGAGGGGGTACACGGTAGAACCTTTATAAACCTTTATATGACCCTTATATTATATATTAGTACCGATGGCAAACGTAAGACAACTGGATATTTGACCAAACTTGTGTGAGAACGGCGTGTTGCGTATTACAATCGATAATGCAACACACTAAAATGATATAATGTGTTTGTCTGCATGGTGCCGTAATACAGTATCTCCAGACCAATCAGGGTGTACATCTCGCCTGTAAACCACGGGGTGCGTGAGGTGCAAAACTTAAGGCCGGAGCAGAGGGAGTGGACTTTTGTTTGGTTGTTTCAAAATCAGACTCTTCTGCTCTTTTCTGCGATCTCTTCCTTACAACTCTGGAATAACACCAACAGCAGCTTCAATGCTCAAAGAAACTGATATAAACTGTCTCATAACCCTTTCTAAAGAGAAGTCCCTGCTGCAGCCTGCATGGGGGGCGGGGGGGGAGTTGACCCAAACATGTCCTGCTATGATCCAGGAAACTCAGGAATTCTCCAAATTCTTTCTGTAAAATGAGCCCCATCTTGGAAACCCAGTTTTCTGAATCAGGGTCCCATGTTTACAAATGGAAACTGTAAACTATTGCTAAAGGGTGTCCCCTAGTGGACATAACACAAGTGAAGAGACCAGTATCCTAACCAGGACCATTGCAGAGATGAACCACCTGTACCCAGAACCGGCGCTGGCCGTTTCGGCGCCCTAGGCGACTTGAAATTAACCCCCCTTGCGCCCTGTACCTCATGGGATCGGAGGGGTCACAGCCAGACAGAAAGGTGGATACAGCGTCCGCCACTTCCTGGTCGGTGGTCACGTCCCACAGTCCGTCTGTACCCATGACCAGGACATCATCTGGGCCGTGCTTATTCTCAGTCAGATCGTACACCTTCACCTGGAAACGCAATGCGGTCAGAGAAACACAGATTCCACCATTATTGTTAGAGGTTGATATTGTAAATGCTTCTTATTTGTGTGTCATTTGTGATATCGGTGCACTAAAGCCGACAATGTTTATCCAGCTGGATCAGATGGAGACTGAAGGGTGAAGGAGACAGGAGCCAACAGCAGGGGGCAGCAGAGGGCCTGAACTATATTCATTACATATTAACAGGCAGGCTCAGAAACATTATTGTGCTTATGATTGCACCTATGAGTGTTTTCTCTCAACCTTTAATGTCAGCTGGTAGTAGTAGTAGTAGTCAAGTATAATATAACTAATAGCATCCCCAAGTACTGACATTAAACACCTTTTTTCTAGGACTGGAAATCTCTTGGTACCTCACAATTCGATTCGATTCTGATTCAGAGGTCAACGATTTTATTCTAAAACTGCTATTGATGCAAAAATGTTTTTATGAATATTTCCATCCGGGATTTTCAAAAATATATATATACATCCGAGTTTAGGACTCAAGAGTTTGCTAAACACCTCCTACTTTTGTGATGATCATTAAAGAGATGAATCAACAGATGAATCACCTTATCTAATATTTGATTAGAAAAAAAGCTTTCGTCACAAATATGAATTTCTATGAACAATGCAATAATCAATGCAGCTTGCATTATAGCAAGCTGCATATGGAAGTAGGCCTATGTAAAAAATAAACAGATTCAGTTATCTTTTCTTTCTAATCTTTCTTTTCTATGTCATTTAAGAAAAAGCTGCTCTTAGTCAATTATAAGAATAAGAACTTGTCTGTCGTTCTTGTGTCTGGCTAGGAGTTTGCTTGCATACCATGCATAGGCTGAATCACAATCGCGTCAATTCAAATCTGATTGGCCAATTTAATTTTAAAATGACTAAAATGATCCCTCTGGCGAACATAATGTTGCAGCAGACAGACAAATGTAATATAAAATTAAAAATAATAATTATGAATTATAATTTTTCTAATTAAAATTACGATTATTAACTTATCTGCATCGAGACGAATTGATTATTTTTCCACCCCCTACTTTTTTCTAATAACACTAATATCTAACTATGGTCTCACTACAGTAACACTATAGCATCACTATGAAAAGCAGAAAGTTATAAAACATTACAATTATTGTAATAATACAGATATTTCTGTTTGAATCAAACAAATAGCCTGCCATTGGATCGATGTACAACATGATTTTCATTGTATATCGGTGATTGGTTACCATCCTTGGCAATAAAATTTGTCCACAAAAAGCTGAGCGGTCAATCATCTCCTACATGTCTGGGCCCTCACCTCTGGACAGCAGGAGAGGAAGGGCTTGATGTGGATGTTGGAGTTGTACACCTTGAGGTCGTGGTCCCCCAGACCGCGAGTCACTCCAATAGTCGCCATGACGCGGGCCTACCGTAGAGAGTCAAAGACGGAGGGCAAACCCCTTTGTAAGCTCATAATAAGTATGGTTACCAGGTGGAAAGACAGACAGACAGTCAGTAAGAAAAAAGACATTTCAGCAACATTGTGATCTTTTTATGCTAGAAGAGAGTGAATTTAAGTAATAATTATCCTAACCAGTGAGACATGAAAACCCATTTGAAGACTTTAATACAATTTCCTTTTACCTTTTTGCCCTCTCCGTAGATCAGGGGGAATTTCAGATCGTCTTCAACAATAGTCCTATAAGCCCTAGAACCAAAGACACCAAACAAATTGTTGGGATTAAAGCGCGGTAAAAATCCAGCTGCATTGTGGGTACATTCACGACCATTGGTCGAGCCAGTATCATTCTTTACAGTCCCGAACGGCTTGAAAAGTCAACCATGCTCATCATGGTTCTCCTTCACAGGAAATAAAGTAGAGGAGTGAGGGTTTGGAGCAGGTCATTACCAGCCCGTCATGGTGTGGTCTCTGAAGAGCATCTTCTTGCCTAGCTCACTGTGTTGGATCCTGCGAGGGAACTCCATGTGAGTGAACTCATTCCCCAGCAGCTCTGGCCTCAGGAAGCCCTAGAGGGACAAAGAACAGAAACATGCATTACTCAGGACGACATTCTAACAACAAAAACCACACACAAAAAATGGGAGTCATTCTCATCTTCTTCCTCTGATCCATTCTATTTCAAAAAAATATTGACAAGAAACAAACTAAAATGTTTGCTTGTCGATGAGCTTAGTAGTTGCAGAAGTGGGTGTAGGGAATTCCTTCTTGTCATCCCAGAACAATGTGGTTTGTTCTGGTGTGAGGCACAACATTGGCAAAAGATGACAGAACCAGTTGTGTTTATCGGTAGTAATGAATGAACTGTTAAAGCAGGTGGAACACAGAGGGCATTAACCAATGGTGGATGTGGAACACCAAATCAACCCAAACTAAATAGAAACAAATAATCAAATTAATCAAATTAAAAACATTCCAGACAATGTTTGCAAACCTCAGCTCCTTAAAAGTCCTTTATTGGACAACATCAACAGTAATACTTCAGACCAAGAGAGAGAATGTAGAAACTAGATCCAATTGCATATCTAGTTACAAAACTCCTCTGGCATATCCAGTCCACTGTTTGGGCTGCAGTACTTTAACTCTCCTCTCCTCTATGACTCATAAAGAGCGTTTACATAACTGCACATCCCACTAGCATGTATTGGAAGTGGATCAATGTTTTCCTTACAAGAATTCTGAAGGATTGTTAAAGATGGATGACATGGATCTCAAATAAATATACAACTCCAATGACCTAAATCTCCTCTCAAACAGAAAGTTGTTTTGATCGGCTTGCAAGCAGAGGGGAGTGACATTACTGTCACCAATTTAAATTATGAAAGATTCAACCACATCCCTTGTTCATTAGCATATTGTACTAAACAATACCTTATATTATGGAAGATACCCCCTTTCAGGTGGTCTTAAGATTTAAACACATGCCTTTATATTCAGAATATTTTCATCAAACAACCTAAAAAAAAGATGAATGCTTCCCCTAAAAGGTCGTCATGCATTTTACATGTAACAAGGGGAAAAGGTAATAGTATGAAATGGAACTAAATCTAATTTTCCTGTAACCGGAAAAAAATGATCCTTTCTTTTAAATATAGCACAGTTTCAGATGTTCAACATAGAATGTTTAAGATAATACCAGATACTGTAGCCGCTGCCTCTCTGATTCAGGAGTGAATTCATTAGACATTGGAATAACCTCATCGTTTCGTATAATTATGGCCCTGGAATATGAGAGAGAAACAGAGACAGACGAAGAGAAAGAGAGGGAAGACCAATAGAGAAAGAAAGACAAGACAGACAGAGCACAACAGTGGGGTCACAGAGACAGGGGGACGACAGCCAGTGGGTATTACATTCGCCAAACAAGGACGTTCAAAACATTTCATGGACACTGCAGTTCACTAAACAGATCCCAGATGGCGCCAGATAGTCGTCTGACATCATCACGTTGGACTGGCAATGTTATGAACAATTTTATTTTTATGTTTTCAGAACACTATGTCACAAGAGAAATATGAGATAAGCTAATTAAGGGATGAATATATAGCATGAACCTTAAAGCAATAATGTTTTATGCTAAACCTTAATTTATGCGTCAGCATTTACAATCAGAGCAACATCGCAAGGAGAACTTCCTGTTGTCTTACCTGCTGATCTCCAGCATTTGCCACGTAAAGTTTCCCCAGCATTTGGACTGCAGCTAAGGCACAACATCCCCCAGAGATTGTGTAGGATGCCTTCTCCTTTTCAATAAGCTCATCCTGGAACCAAGAGAAGAAGAGAATAAAAGGAGAAGCATTACAGCCTCCACCTCTTCCTCTGAGCAGCGAAGCCATTCATACTCTTTTTATTAAGACTATAAGAGCAGCAATTTATGCAAAGTGATGCAATAACACTGACCAAACAAAACCCCAATCAATGTATATGTAAATAGCTTGGGTGGTCTACTAGCTTATCTATTGATAAGTGGAATGTTGTTCAGGGGTGATGGTGACGGGAAGGCCTCAAGGCCCTGACACACCAAACCCAGGCTGCGGGCTGATGTCTGCCCATCGGTAGGCCTAGGTCTGAGGTGTGTCCGCTAGTTCTGAGTAGGGCTGGGCGATTCAATCTCGAATTTGGATCTCAATTTCGACTGTAGCGTCAAACGATCTCAAAACCAATATAATCAAGTTTTAGATTTTTTTTATTTTTGGAATATTAAATGTTTTATAGAAAGTGCAGAACAGCTGGATACATATCTGTACATTATTTTAGATTTGAACATTTTTCTTTTTGACCATTTTGTGTATTTCTTAAGTCGAAATTTCAAAGTTCTCAGTTACAAAGAGTTTTTTGGGAGAGAAATGCTGAATAAATACATCATGTTTTCAAACTCAAAAATAATCGTTTGAATCATCGGGATTTCAATATTGAACAAAATTATCGTGATCATGATTTTTCCCATAATCGAGCAGCCCTAGTCCTGAGGTGTGCCCCCTTGGTGTGTCCCCTAGTTATGAGGTGTGTCCCCTAGTCCTGAGGTGTGTCCCCTAGTCCTGAGGTGTGTCCCCTAGTCCTGAGGTGTGTCCCCTAGTCCTGAGGTGTGTCCCCTTGTTCTGAGTTTCAGTTTAAGTGAATCAGCACACAAGAAGAGAAGTGGAAGTTATCAAAGCGGAAATGTCCTCGTCAAGGGGGCACACGCAACAATATAGTCACATTTTACACTTCCTCTTATCTAATCATTCATCATTTTCACATATTGTCGATATGATATGATCGAAATTGGTATGAAATGGTAGGCTAATGCTGCTTTGTTTCACGTTTGTATATCTCTGCAGTCCTAGTTCTGGTTTCCTATTTTGAATGAAGAATAACAGACTAGCGCCACCTGCTGGTAGGGAGAGTCATTTCCTCTCCAGCAGGCGCTCAAGACTCGTGCTAGTTGGCCATTAGCTGTGGTCTTTTCGGTGTGTTCAAGTGCAAAATTTTGGCCAGAGGCGATGCGAGGCGACATAACATTCATCGCGGCTAGTTCTTTGACGTCACTTTGGTTGTGTCAAGGACTCAGTTTGGTGTGTCAAGGCAACACATTTATTTCAGCAAGTCTGATCCAAATGAGCAAGTCTGATCCAAATGAGCAATTCAGCAAGTCTGATCCTTTCGTTTAATGTTAAGCATTAAACGAAAGGAAAAGCAATACAGCCTCAACACTATATTGGGAACGTAGAATTTCACACCACATCACCGTATTCACACTTACGACAATGCTGAAAGCAACCAAAGCGTACTGCAAACAGTGAGCATGTTTGCATAAACAAAAGTGCCACAATACAAACGATATTGCCTGCAGCTGAACAGATTAATGAAACAGGGAGGGCACTTATCCTGACAAATCACCACTCCTCTCCACTGGCATCACACTATAATTGCTTTAATAGTCAGCAGCAGGTCAAAGGTCGACTTGGTTCATCTTTCCGCAGTGCGCTACAAGATGAGTTTTGGGCACTGTGCAACTCCAGACCTCATAGGAACAGACTCAATCAACCTATGAAGCTTTGACCCTGTGTGTGTGTGTGTGTGTGTGTGTGTGTGTGTGTGTGTGTGTGTGTGTGTGTGTGTGTGTGTGTGTGTGTGTGTGTGTGTGTGTGTGTGTGTGTGTGTGTGTGTGTGTGTGTGTGTGTGTGTGTGTGTGCGCGCGAGTGCGTGCGTGCGCGTTCATGACTGTGTACACTTGGGTCATTAAAGTACAGGGCATAATGTTATTGTTTTTCACCTGACCAGACTTTAAAGTATACATTTTGCACACAAACGCCCACTATGTACATAGTCACACCTGCTTCACACTGGCTGAACGCAGAAAGCTCCTAGTATGCTCAGAACTTCAAAAAGTAAGTATCGTGAGTACTACAGCAGTACTACAGCAACAGCGGGCCTTGTTCTGTCTTGTTTGCTGGAAGCCTGCATGGACCACAGCGGCTGGCTGCTGCCACACATACAGGGTCAGGGTGAGAGAGTGAGGTTGACTTGCAAATATAATTAGGGCATTTAGCAGACTCTTTTATCCAAAGCAACTTACATCGTTTAATACAAACATTGACGGCAGAGTCAACCATGCAAGGCGACAGCCATCTCTTCTGGAGCAGTTAGGGTTAAGTGTTAAGTGTTTTGCGCAGGGATTGAACTAGCACTTTTTCGGGTACAAGACAACTGTTCTACCTCCTGAGCTAAGCCGGCTTGGGACGTACATTTGCTCTTACTCACCATCTGTCGAAAGGCGTTCTCCAGCACGCCCATGACCAGGCTCTCCATGCTCACCACCTTTTCCATGTGGTAGCGGATGTTGGGGTCGCTGATGGCGTCCGGCTCCTCCGCGGCGGCGCCTTCCACCTGCTGATGGGCGGTGGTGGCGGCGGGGCGGCGTGTGGCGGCGGGCGGCTGTGGCGGCGGCGGCGGCGGCGGCGCCCTTCTTGCTCTCCGTGGCCTGGTAGGGGCTGCCGTTCTTGGCCAGGCAGATGGGTGGAGGGCTGGCCGGGTTCTCCAGCAGGTGGGCCACCTCGCCCAGGCGGTCTCGGATCAGCCGGTGCAGCAGCTTAGAGGCAGCGATGGCGGCGCCTGAGCCTGCGTGGCCGTCGTACACGCCCCAGAAGTGGAGCTGGGATACCCGTGGCGTCCTGAGGCCGGGGAGATGTTGTCCATGGTTAACAAGGTTCATAACGCAGGACTAATGCACATGCATATAGTGTGTATACTTGTTATCACAGCTTCCCTGCCATCGATAGTATCATTGAATGTTCACTTTATGGTTTGAAACTATTTCCTATCTTCCAGTGTCCAAGTCGAAAGCGTGTTGGACATCTCTAGGTCTCTCTTTCACAAAACATAAATGATCTCAATGCAGACCAACCTGGTTTAACAAAGATTAGCTTACAACATGTTATTAATGTTAAATACAGCTCTAGTTCTCAAGTTATAGCGGTATTCGATATTTCCCGGCATAATAAACCACTTTTTCATGTTTATAAATAGGGAAAATTTTATTGAAGCAATTAACAAAGTGTAATTCTTGTGGATACCTGCACTGTTAATAAGGTTTACATAACCCAGCGCAGTGAGATGTCCAACACTACTTATCCAAAACGAGGTCACGCAATGCAACAAATAAAAGCGCCTCACCAAACCTTGTTTAAGCTACAAGCTGGCCTTAGACCAAGTGATTTACACAGGAAATATGTGTGTGCTCGTGTGTGCGTGCGTCATCCGTATGTAAAACTGCCTGTTATTCGTTTTAGGGTAAGTCGACGCAGATTGAGTGTATACGTGTGTGTCGGATTGTAGTTGCTCAAAAGACAATCCTGATATTGATCAAGATTGTTTTATTTATGGACGTTGATGAGAGCTGCTTTCAATCCTCAGACGATAAAAAGGCCAAAGTGGAAGAAAGAAGTCAAATCAATCCCAGTCCCAATGAAAACATGCTCGTGTCAGGAAGAAGGATGCAGTTCAGGGAATCCTGGAGCTTTCCACTTCCCACATTGGGGAAACTCAAAGGGAATACTCAATGACATGAGGTACGGACGATTCATGCTTGTTACCCTTGACTTGGGTCTCAGCCATAGAGACATAGTACAGGCTAGACCATAATGTCGTTTTGTGGATGATTAACAAACAATAATACATGACAAATTTGATAGCTGGAATTTCAGTTTACACTGGGCAAATAATCAAACGTTGTTCCCTAACCCTGATGGTATAAATCAGGTAAAAATTGAAACTTCCACAAATTCCGTAGTGCTCTCCAACTGAGTTGGAAAAGGAAAAAAATCTGGGGCGAGATAGCATGGGCCTTAACCAAAAGACACAAAGAGGTTTCCAGCTTCACCATAAGGGACGCTACGCTGTAACCCATTCAAGAGTGGCTAAGGCTTCCAGAAAGGGATTTAAATAACATGTATTCATACAGTGGCCAATCTACACTGTGTTGATTTGTACAGGTTGTAAGACTGGGTCCCGATAGGAGGTTTTAGCTTGCCCTTCTACTGGGAAACGTGTGGTAATTCTGTCTGAGTTTGTGTTTACTCTAAGCCAATTCTGCACTTATCACAAATCTCTGCCTCCAGCAACATGACTGATCTAAACTAACGTGAAGTGAAAGAAAGTGAACCAAATAAACTGAGTCGGACTTCTATCAAATAGATTATTAATCCAGCATCAGATTGGTGGCACGAGATGAAAATAAAACACAAGGCCAAGGTTCATGAAAACAAACAATGTCCATTCTAAGATTGATTGTAATTGGCATGGTACCGTACGCTTAGGGCCTTATCTCCTCCTAGCCGTGGTTATCTGCTGTATGCCTTATCTTGAGGTCCTACAATGTAACGCAGAACAGAGAGCCCTGGATGGAAACCAAAAACTAAAAAGGTGCAGGGTTCTGCCTTGCTTCCTGTTTTGCTACTGAAATATTCAACCACGACTGGTTGAATGGTTTTAGAATAGTATTGAAGATTGTTAAAGTAAACTAGTGGATATTGGTAATGATTGGTTGAAATAAATATGAAGCAAAGAAAAAAACAGCCCTGTTCACCCAACATATGAGATCGTCTGCTATTTATTTAATCTTAAATCTGATTTTTGAGACTACTGGATGCCTAACACTAACCATGAGCAGTAGACAGCTGCCCAAAGTGCTAGATCGCACACGCTTCCACATGTTTTTCTCTTCTGTTTTTACTGACCACACTAAAGCTAGTTTAATAACAGGCTACCATCAGCCTCTTAAAGGGTTCATTCACTCGTTCCTAATATAAAGGGAGTACTGCTTCCTATTCATGGTCAAAACTCTCTACACATTTCTTGAAGCAGTGCTATGCAAACAACCAGCTGAGCCCGGTGGCTCCTACTTTACACTGAGGCCCTACACAGCGCTCTCTGAGGCAGGGGGGGACCACAGGAGGTGTGTCGGCCCCCCCATTGGGCCCTCACCCCGGTGTCCTCCTGGAGAGGGGAGTTGCGGCGCTTCCCCGAGGGCTTCTTGACGAACAGCTTCTCGCAGGAGGCCTGGTCCTCGTTCAGCATGCTCTTGCCCGCATTGATCACCCTGGAGCAGTAGAGAATGGAGAGAGAGAGGGAGAGAGGGGGGGGGGGGAGGAGAAGGGAGTTGGACTGTGAACCATGTTTGATCACACAGCACTCTGCTTACTTCATTCTGTGGAACCAATACAACAAAATGAAGAAAGGGAGAAGAAGAGAGCTAGAGAGAGCTAGACCGCAGGAGAGACAGGCAGGCTATCATACAGACGGCTCTAGACAAAGGGTGAAAGCGTGGGCAGGAAGCAGTCATACCCCATTAGGGAATTGACTGAAGGGATGCAGTGGTTTTTTGTTATGAGCCACGGCTCGTGGACGATAATAGCCGTACAGTAATGCATCGCTCTAGGTACTCTGCTGATGGCGCGGTATTCACTCTAATCCCAAAACGCTGATCTCCAGTGGGGCAAACCTGGACCTGGATCTTTCAAAGGTAACCTCGCCCAAATGGTGGAATTCACGTACTAGGTTAACGTAATTATCCCTGGGTGGTAAAGGTACAATTCTGATGTTATGATTTAATAGTTAACTGAATTCTACAGTGCAGACGTTTGTGTTATATGCATTTGTAATTATTTTACTGAACGGCACCTTGGCCAACTCAAGTAAATAATGCTATCGACTTATATCAAGTGGAAGGTTTCAAAAAGGAAACAAAGCACATTTTCACATCCGGATACAAAGCAGCCCTTGCACGGTGAGTGTATCCTGAACCATGCTTAATGTCATAGGGCTTAAAAGACCCAGGCTAAGAAAAGCAGGAGGTTTCAACTTTGAAATGACAATGGGATTAGGGCAAAATGCTATGTAGACTAATTATTTGGCTCTTCCTAGCCTAGGACTTGTTGTTTGTCCTAAAAGGCAACTTGTACTTAAATCCTTGGAGGAATTTGAAAAGAAAATACACACACACACACACACACACACAACACACACACACACACACACACACACACACACACACACACACACACCACACACACACACACACACACACACACACACACACACACACACACACACACTCTGCAGAAATGTACACCAGTGCATCTTGTATGCTAGAAGTTGACGTAGCAAACAACTGAACTGTAAGGGTGCGTGCATCCAAACTATTATCACAATGCAACTAAGTAGCTGTTTTTTTTTTAATGAGTAACAGCTGGTTCAAGCCCTGCTGTGACTGCTGGCATAGTGCGTAAGTCACATGACCTATAATGAGAGCAATGCTGGACGTGAGGCAGAAAGGGATTCCTTTAGCTGCAGTTTAGCCCTTACTTGGATGTGACTTCTTTTGGGATTCATTCAGGAAGGAACATACGACAAATAACGCTGATTAGATTCCACCACTAGTCATGTGTGGTTAGTGTATGCCTCAAGAGTGGCATTGACAGTTTCAGAAAATAGCCCTAATAAAACAGCCCAAACATTTAGGGATGAATGATGACAAATCTCTATGTGTAAGAAAGATGTGTAGTTACGAAATTGTTGCAATGAAATCCTTTGAGTTGACACGTAAAATTAACTGGAATTCTTATGATTTTCTAACATTGAGTACATACTGTAACAGATCTTTTTTTTTTAACGATGCATGGCAAACTTGCAGATAATCATCAAGTCAAAATTATATTTAGAAAAGACATGCCCTACATGCAAGCCATTGCTAATGTATCAGCATGCTACTTGTTTGTAGTTTGTAGCTTGAAATTGATTCATGAAGTTCCTGAGTTGTTTTGACCCATTTGTGGAGGTTTATCACCTTCCAATGGATAGTTTATCAAATTAAATCTGAAAAAGGAACATCGATTTCACAGTTTGCTGCTAGGTAAATAAATAGATAACTAACAAATCAAGTGGAGGACTGCAGATGGAAAAAATACCGACAGGCCTTGCGCACCAACCTTCATATGCTGCATCATGGCAAACATAAGGGCTTTTTGTTTGGTCAAATTACATATACTATAGGTTCCTGACATTATGCCAAAAACCCACGTGATTAAAGTGTCCTCCACCACTGCAGCATCAGTGACAAAACACTCACCCAATGTCCGCGCGCCCGCTGGACCTTCAATACAAAGTGAGGTCTGGGGAATATTTTGGCGCGTCAGACCCGTCTCTCGTCATATGTGCTTTAAAGCCCTAAATAAAAGGAGATTACTATTTCTTAAAAGCCTAAGGGCCACTTACCGTAAGCACATTCAAATGTGAAATCTGACATAATGCTGTGCAGCTGCATTCTAATATCGATGGGAGCCTTGTCTTTTCCATCGTTTTACTACAGCGCATTGACAAAATGGCAGACTTTTGTAATCTCCGCCTTATTATGTTAGAGAGGGTAAATTCATTGACATGCAAAAAAATCGAATAGGAGCCACCTCAGGACTTGCTTCCCTCTTGTTTCCAAGGTATCTGGGGGGGGGTTCAAAGAAAGAGGAGGTGAGGCTCAGTGGGACTAACCTGGGAACCCCCTTTAAAACTGGTACTATGAATCACATGTCGTCGTCAGATGCACTGATGTGTCCATCAGTGTGCTGCATGCTTTGGTTGACATTTGGAGGAACATATATTTCAGGAGATGGGCCTGGATCCCTTGTATATTGGTTACAATTATCAAGACAAAAATGTCATTGCATGTGCAAAAGGGACATGGAAATTAGGATCGAACCGATGTGTTGGAACATAGATAGCTAAAACGCTGTTAGGTACAAGGAAATGCTTGCTGCTGCTAGGGAATGAGGGATAGAGTGTATCCCTGGCCAAGAGTATGTGGAGCCAGGCCAACAGACTCCAGCTGGACCGCCATCATGGTGCCTACCTAGTATAGCCAATACATACTAGGCAGAGGAGAAGGAGAGGGGTTTGTAGGCATGTTCCGGTACAGAACAGGCATTTAGAAACAATAAAGTGGAATATCACATCTCTAGGGGTGCATCAAGTGTTGTTCTTCTTCATTATTGATCGATAAATGACTTAGTCCAGCATGTGTTCATGGGACCACAGGTATCATGGCCCAAAGCCTTAAATTTGCTTGCTTTTAGACATTTACCTTTATTCATAAAAAGCTATAATCTCAGACAAATATATGCATTGCTGAAGATCTGTTAAGCATCTGTTAATCACCACCCTGTCACGAGGAAGAGTTATTCTGCCTTCTGTTGTTCCTGCTTCACGGCTTGGTCCAGGGGCCGTGGGCCATGGAGAATTAAACAGGACCAGCTCGTTCTTATTGTAGCTTGATAAAAAAAAAACACCAACCTCTATTCAATGTGGAATTAACAGAGCTGCACATTCTGGTCCATTCAATCTATTGCTCTACCTTGTTGGACTGTGTTGCTTTCACCCTAATAAGTATACAGACGCAGGATAGAATACCATTTAGCATCTTTAATGCATGGAGCTTTCTTATGCAGTTTGCTAAATTAACAGGGACATATTTTCATGTTAATGTGGAGTAATTGTGTTGCTCATACTGGTTGCCTATGTTGTAAAAGTAATAGATAGCCTGCAGCTGCTAAATAATACAAGTAAGGACAAAATCGGGATTTTAATTCCCTTTGTTATTTTGGTATATTGAGAGAATACTCAATACCAGGAAATGTATGAAGCCATTGCAGAAATATGTTTCAGGAAGTAGGCCATCCATATCTGGATCACTGGATCAGTATCATTCCGTCACATGTGGAGATACTTAAACATATTCCGTGGAGCATAATCACACGTACACCGCCACCGACTTGGGGGATGGCTGTGAAGGCATCCTATGCACTAGCAGAGGGCCAGACTCGCCATCACCTGGGCTGCTGCAGTGAGGAACTGCCGAGGCTGCGGTCACACTAAACATGTGATGATGGTTTCAAGACGGGGAATTCCAACGCAGGACAATCTCCATGTATCTTTTGCTGAACTTACACCCAATAAAAACACGTTCCTTTGCGCTCAGCAATGAAATATATACAAAATGCTCATCACTCACTCTGCGTATCCCGTGCGCCACGGCAGCCTGCTGTCCCTCTTCAGCATCAGCACCGGGCGCGAGGCGTGCTCGGTTGAGTACTGGAGCAGCTCCGGGGTTAAGTCCAAGAAGTCCGGTCGACCGTAAGGGAACCGCGGGGGTAAGCCCTCCGATGAGCCGCTGTTCTGCCCGGTACCGGAGGGGTGGTGGTGGTGGCCGTGGGGGATCATTCCTCCCACTAGGGTAGACATCGCGTTTTTAACTTTGCTGATCATTTTGTTTGGAATGATAGTTGAACCGTGTGAGCGAATGAACGAGGATCAATGTGACGATGGCCGAACAGAAAATGAAGATGCAACGTCGACGATCATTTCAGGAAACGGTTCTCCGAGCCCCATGTGACGCGTGATGGACGCAGTGTTCCTCATTCAGGAGACCAGCTGCAGCTTGCAGCGTGTCGGTCGGAGCGTAAGACCCAGCTCTGCTGGGAAGAAGGCTTCACTCACTTCTGCATTTTATGCCCTTTACGTCCGGACAAGCATAAATGGGCGGCAGTAGGCTAGGTCAGGAGGAAGAGCGGGATGACTTGTTAACCGGAACGTTGACGGTTCGATCCCCGGCTCCACATATAGCTGACTGTCGAGAACTCTCTGAACAAGACGCCTCTCCCTAATTGCTGCCGAAAAGCTGTCTGCTTGACTCCGCCGTTGTTGTGAATTTGTGCATGAATCGTTTAAAATCGCTTTGGATTAAAGCTTCATCAAAATCCCTTAAATGAAACGTCCAAAAAAATAATGAAATTGATAAGCCCAAATCTTTATTTTTAAACATGGTGGTCACAGTGCACAGAACAGTCTATAAAATACTGTAAACAGTCCATCTGGCTCTGACTCACAGCAAAACGCACTGGATTAACCCTAAATAAGCCTAACCCATTTCTCAGCACACCAGAGAATGCTGTGCGAACATGAATTGACACATTGCAACGAAAGTTTTTCTTTTTTACTCACAGATATTTCCTCCCATGATGAGCACTGTTAGAATATCCTGCAGTTTTAGACATGAAGGTTGTATTGCTGCAGGATAATATTTTGGAGACTTCTAATGTAGGCCTACGCGGTTTTGTCCAAATCAAACATTAGGCCTACTGTATGCATTAAAGATGCATATGGGCATCAAGTTGCCCAAGTTGCCCAATCGGATTTTAATTGGATCTGTTTGGTTTCTGCTTTGGAAATTAAATTCTAGAGTAGGCCCTATAAGCCTTTCAATGTAAACATCGTGTTGCAGAATCATTATTTAATTTTTATTTTTATTTAGCAGATTGTTTTTTTCACTTTTTATATTGTTTGAAACAGGAAAAGGTTTGCTATGTTTTTTAGAATTTGGTATTTTTAGAAATTGTATTCTTATAATCCTCCTCCTTTTTCATCAGTAGGCCTACAAGCTCAGCTTAGACCTTGGCCTATAGCTTTATGGGGTGTCAGGGCCATAATGACCCTGACACGCAATTCCGACTGCCGATCGCCGGCAGAAAAGGCAGTCGGTCCGATTTGGTCATGGCCGATTCAACATGTGCATTGTGCTGGCTGACAGACTTAGATTCACCGAGCTCCGCAGAATGTCTTAACAACCGATAAAACTGGCTTGTGTGCCAGGGCCTGACACAAACAGAGAGTAACACTGCCATCTAGCGGGTAAGTAAGACTTGATACCTCATGTGAGTCAACTGGGCCTTGGCCAACGTACTGGCCTTATCGCGGTCCGGGCTTATTTATTTAAAATGTTTGCCACAAAATTGTTATTTAATTGAACCATTGAACCAAATGATTCAATGTGTTCATTTGTGTTCCTTACTCTTTTCCCCAGAGGTCAAGCACAGGGCCTGACCTTAAGGGAGACAAGACAGAAGACGGTTTACATGAGTAAACCAAATACAGTACTTGCACAGTCGTTAAGATACAGTAAGGAACAATTCACAAAATGAAACAGGTTATTGTGTGTCTTTTTTAAAATATGACAAAAGCCGAGACACTTACTTCAAAGATGACATTCTGAGCTTCTTAAAAACTATGAATAATAGCTATGATATAATAGTTCTATAATTCGATGTGTGTGTGTGCCTCTGCGGTAGGGCTCCATCCTGGGCCCTCGTGCTTTGCCTCATGCTGGCCTAGATTCCTGGGCGTCAGGCTCACAGGTCCGCCTTTGGGGGACTTCCGAGTCAATCTTGTTTTGTTTAAAACTTTACTGACATTACAATTAACATTTTACATTTAGGGCATTTAGCAGACGCTTTTATCCAAAGCGACTTACAATAAGTACATTTTTCATAAAGAAGTGCAAACAATATATCGCTATCGGTACAGTAAGGAAGGTGTTCATAGAACCAAGTGCAAGTCACAACAATCACTAGGCTAACCAATTCCCCGTGTTACAGCAATGAAAGCTGCTACTGCAGTGGCTAAACAGTTAAGTACTATAATACAATACAACACAATACAGTGTAGAATGGTGGCCAGAGGGGGGAGGGTGGCTATGCAGAGTCGAGGTGGACTCTGAACAAGTGAGTCTTGAGTCTTTTTCAGAAGATAGTGAGCAACTCTGCGGTCCTGAGAACGGCAGGGAGCTCGTCCCACCACTGAGGTCCCAAAACCGAGGAAAAAGCTGTGACTTTGCTGCACGACCTTTGCTAGCTCTCTTAAACACCAAAGCGTGAGTAGCCACGCCTCATCACAGTTTTCCTTTACCTGAAACAGGATCTCAGAGCCTTCAAGGGGCCATAGGAACAGCGACCTCTCCTGGTGGTGTGTTTAGTGTTATCCACCGTGGTTGTAGGGCATCACTGTGGGAGGTCTTGGAACCAGGTGTGTGGGAGACAATAGAAGTCCTTGAACACACACACTCTTCAAGGCAGGCTTCAAAAACAATGGGGCAAACAATCTTTGCCTCTGTACAGGAGAGGGACTGCGTTTGACATGGAAGAACGTCCATGAGGTGATCATGAGCCGCGGATTTGACAGACTCTGTGGTGGTTCCAAGTCAATACAACCTCATTAACTTCTTCATAGGAGGCAAATCATATTCAGGTCAGAAAGAGTGTTTTTTTACAAATATTGGGCATTGGTGGTGACTGCCTTAGTCAAGTTGTCCTAAGCCATGGTTTGTTTAATTTCTGGGATTTAAATTCTGAACAAAGCGCCTTAGCCCGATCCGGCCAATTCCTGACGGGATTTCACGTCTGGTCGTAGTATGATGGCTGTTGGCAACAATATTATTAATTATAACTTTATTAATCACTAATATTCTAATTAGTGGTATATCTGAATGGCTGCTTGGTGTTGAAGGTGAAGGTACCAATGTAGCAAGCAGCACGGGAATAAGGACCTGGAGCCCAGGTTCAGCAGTTTGCAACTCTTGTGCCCCTTACACCGCACATCCCAGAGAGTTGCCATTATTTACGCAGACCCACACAGCACAACTGACTCCATCTAACCCACCACCATGAGCAATCTCAGTGACAATGTTGTCAAATGTTGGCCTTCAGCTGGCCCCTCTTACCACCCTGCTCCTTCCCTGTTTCTGCCTGCCGGGAGACCTCTTTTGGGGGGCCGCAAATGACTTGTTACAGGGGTATTAGTTCACCTGTTACAGGGGGCTACCCGCATTAGTTCACCAGTTACAAGGGGGCTGCAGTGTTTACCACCTCCTACAGGGGGCTGCAGTGTTTACGACTTGTTTAAAGGGGGCTACAGTTTGTTCACAAACGCCTTGGCTAAAAGGCGTTCAACATAGGGAGACAGACACCGCCGGGAAACGTTAGTTACAAAAAATATTCTATTATAGTGATTTCCATAAATTAAAAGTAAATGTACGTAAAGAGTCATGCACGTCGGCACGACACCGGTAATGCATAATGTAAAATGGCATTGCTATTCACTGCAACCAACCCTCAAATGCGACTAGCCAGAGCCAATCAGAGAGAGCGAGAACGGCCAAAGGACACAGGCTATTTAACATTTATCCCTTGAGCCCTCATGGGCTATTGAGTCATAGCCCATGAGGGCGAGAGGGATAATTGTTTTAGTAAAATTAAACTCTAGTAGGGCAGTAAAAACATGAAAAACATATCCAATGACCTTATAAAATCGTTCAGAAACTTCAATTCAAAATGCGAAGGCATCCGCCATTGTTTTTTGTGTTTACAAAGCAGGCGTTTTTCGCACTACTAGTAGGCTATATAACTTATAGCCTACTAGTAGCTCAGCCAATCAAACCGCAAGCATTAGTGATAGCCCACTAGTTGAATTTCACTAAAACCCGACAGCCATAAAACAAGGATTGGCTTCAATTCCCTCATTATCACCGGAATGCTCATCTCCAGCTCCTCCTGCAGGTCAAAGTGCACAGGACAAGACATAACAAGGAGAGGGAGGTTAGAGACGTAACGCTCAGGGCACGGAAATGCCGAGGGCGTCAACGAGTGTTTACCACCTGTTACAGGGGGCTTCAGTGTCCACCTGTGTAACAGGGGGCTTCAGTGTGTCACCTGTTACAGGGGCTTCAGTGTTCACCTGTTTACAGGGGGCTTCAGTGTTCACTGTTACAAGGGGGCTTCAGTGTTCACTGTTACAGGGGGCTTCAGTGTTCACCTGTTACAGGGGGCTGCAGTGTTTAGTCCACCTTACACCCACCCAGAGGACTCCTGCAGTCAACCACCCAGCCAGAGGACTCCTTCAGTCCCCACATTGCTTGTGATTTGTGTCTGGGCCTTTCCACCATCAGATGGTACTTCAGTGTCCTAACTGTTGTTGACAGATTTTTAGACCAACAACTTCACTATCCAATAATTGTAGCAATATTTCAAACTATTTCTCTGTCAGTCACAAAATCCATTTAACCAAATTTTTTGTTGCATCCATCTGTATCCATGACACTGACCAGATCCGCAGCCACATCGGTTTAAGTCTTTCTACGCCACAGGTGCTTCTTTATTAAAGGTCCCATGGCAGGCTAACTTAATGGATGCTTATAGTGGTTAGTGGGCCTCTAAATACAGTATTTGAAGACGTTCAAGAAATTCAGCCACTACAAGCTAGTTCCACAATGAGCTTTCCACAAACATGCTGCTTTTTTAGGCGGGTTCAAGCTGAGAGGGTAGGGTGTGTGCCCTGAGCAGCTTTCGGCTACAATACCATGCGCTAGTGTTGACAGTGGATGTATCTCAATTGCCTCGGGATTCATAATATCATCCGGAGGGCGCGCACAGCCTTTTGGCCCGTCTTATGTAAAATTCCTAGAACAATCCGGGTGCTCCGGCGGGAGTCCTGGAGCTCTGTATCTAAATAATATCATATTATACATAGATATCTATATCATATATATTATCATGGCCAAAAGCTGTGTGCGCCTCCAGACGATATTATGAACCTCAAACGACTGCGTCGGGTTCCTCCTTACGTCTCTGGTTCTTCCACTTCCACATCAAATCTGAAGTAGGACCACGACTTGGAGGACAAAGGGATTGTTGCCCGCGATGTTCTCCCGCCGGAGCTCGCTGCCCGTACTGAGGCACCACCGACTCGGAAGCGGGAAGCGGGAAGCAGAGACGGGAGCGGAAAGCGCGCAAGCAACAACGCACACCAACGCCCGTGGTGGTGGTGCATTGAGCTCCTATGTTTTTAAAAGCAGAGCACGATAGCTTAATGCTCCTTTTAACGCCATTTCTAAGCTACTGGGGGACCATAGGCAGGCTAGGGGAACTCTCATATTAATGTGTAGAAAACCTCCATTAAGTGAAAATGCCATGGGGACCTTTTAAATTCAAGTTGTTACTTCATCTGGTTGTAAAGGTATTCATCTGTTGTAGAAGCAACGTTAAAGTTATTCCCTCAATGTGAACTGTGTATTGGGTGTAATCAAGTTTATATATAAATGTATTTGTGCACATAAAATAATTAGTGTAGGCATACTTGGAAAGATGTTCTTCCATTAGATTGGAGCCCAAAAGTTATCAGACCTCATAACCACAAGAGAAAGAAATGAGAAAACTAGAGAAATATATGTATCTATTAATAATCTATATATCATATATAATATAATATATATATATATATATATATATATATATTATATATATTATATATATATATATATTATATTATATATATATTATATACACTGCTTGAATAAAAATAAAGGGCACACTAAAAATAAACACATCCTAAGATCTGAATGAATGACAATATTTTTATTAAATACTTGGTTCTTTTACAGAGTGAGTTGAATGTGGCTGACAACCAAAATCACACAAAAAATATCAATGGAAATTCAAATTCATTACCCATGGAGGTCAGGAATTTGGAGTCAACCACTCAAAATTAAAGTGGAAAAAACAACACTAACAGGCTGATCCAACTTGAGTGTATATGTCCTTAAAACAAGTCAATAAATGAGGAGCTCAAGTAGTGTGTGTGGAGGCCCTCCAGTGCCCGTTTATGACCTCCCTAAGCAACGGCCTGGGCATGCTCCTTGATGAGGTGGCGGATGTGGTTGCTCCTGAGTGATTCTCCTCCCAGAACGTGGACTAAAGCAATCCCGCCAACTCCTGGACAGTCTGTGGTCGCGACGTGGTGTTGGGTGGATGGAGCGAGACATGATGTCCAAAATGTGTGCTTCAATTGGATTCAGGTCGTGGGAACAGGCGGGGCCAGCATCCATAGCATCAATTGCCTTCAATCTTGCAAGAACAGTTGCTGCAGACAACACTCCAGCCACATGAGGTTCTAGCATTGTCTGTGCATTAGGAGTAACCAGGCCAACCGCACCGCGTATGGGTCTCACACAAGGGGTTCTGGAGGATCTCATCTCGGCACCTAATAATGGCAGTCCGGCTAGCCTCTGGCCGAGAGCACATGAGGGCGTGCGGCCTCCCCAAAAGAAACGCCGACCCCATCACCATGTACTGAGCCACGCCAAACCGGTCATGCTGGAGAATGTTGCAGGCAGCAGAACATTCGCCACGGCGTCTCCAGACTCTGTTCACGTCTGTCACATGGTGCTCAGTGTGAACCTGCTTTCAATCTGTGAAGAGCACAGGGCGCCAGTGCGAATTTGCAATCTGGGTGTTCTCTGGCAAATGCAAACGTCTCTGCATGGTGTCTGGCTAAGCACAACCCCCACCTGTGGGACGTCGGGCCCCTCATACCACCTCCTCATGGAGATCTGGTTCTGACCATTTGAGCAAAACATGCACAGTTTGTGGCACGGAGGTCATTTTACAGGGCTCTAGCAGTGCTCTCCTGATTCCTCCTTGCACAAAGGTGGAGGGTAGCGGTCCCTGCGCTGGTTGTTGCCTCCTAACGGCTCTTCTCCACGTCTCCTGATGTACTGGCCTGTCTTCTGGTAGCGCCTCATGCTCTGGCACTACGCTGACAGACACAGCAAACCTTTTTGCCACAGCTCATATTTATGTGCATCTGAGATGAGCTGCACTATCTGAGCACTGTGTGGTTGTAGACTCCGTCTCATGCTAGCATTAGAGTGAAAGCACCGCCAGCATTCAAAAGTGACCAAACATCAAACGCAGAAAG